>JAECUM010007026.1:0-48554 GCA_016617855.1 Megalonaias nervosa | reverse complement strand
ATCTGGAACAAGGTTGAAGAGTTGGATTAGTTTAGAAGTTGTCCATTAGTCAGGTGGTTATACCAAGGTTTCATTAAGATATTTCCAATGTACCTGCCATAAGTGACCAGAATAATTTCCTATTACTGCACTTACGTATAGCACTCAAAGGCATGGCCTAGGTCTTCTTGAGATAGATCAACACCACTGTTCAGTAAGGAATAGCCCACTCCACCCCCACCCCAGCTGAAGTTTCTTATTACATTGTTACCTTGCACGGTTAATGACATTGTAACTCGATGCTTTTTCGCTATAAAACATGTTACTGGTCCCATCGAACTAGAAAATTTTAGTGTACTATTTATTTACACTAACAACTGACTGAGTGCCAAACACAATAAATGTGGAACGCGTCTGTGTGTGTGTGTGTGTGTGTGTGTGTGTGTGTGTGTGTGTGTGTGTGTGATATGGATTTTGAACGTAGCTTTAAAAAATATTTCAGCCATATCGCTACGATGTCTGCGTTGTGGCAGTTTTATGGTGATATCTAGCATTGGGACATCATGCCGCAGACATGTAGCATCATCTCTCACCCAGTCACATTTTCCTGACAACAGGCCGACCAGTCCTAAAACTAGCCTATTAATGCTGAGTGCCTAGCGAGGCAGTTGTTAGTACCATTTTTATTAGCCTTTTGCATGACTCTGCCGGGATTCGAATGCGCCACCTCCCGCATCCGAGGCGGACGCTCTACCAATTAGGCCACTCGGGCGATCAACCTATGGTCTACTGGTTTTATTAGCGTTTTTTCTTTTATTTATTTATTTTTCTTTTTTTTTGATGAGAGGTGATGAGGAAATGTCTCGATGATTGTTTTAGAAGGGGCAATAAATAATGCATATGATAAAGATTAAATTCAGTACCGGGCAAGGAATAATTTTATATACCTACAGATTATTTACCAAAACAGTATTTACAAACAAGCGTATAATATCACTCCTTGATGTAATATAAAAGCTCGCTTCTGGTTGCATTGCAAACAGAATAAATAACAGATTAGATTTTCTGATTTCAGGGGATCCAAAATGATTTTGAAAGGAAGATATCTTGAAGAAAACACCATATATAGTATTATGTATTATACTGAGTGATACAATATACGATTATTATTACTTACTGGCTTTGAAAAGTCCCGATTCTACTTCTTAGAGATTTTTGCGTAGAATCCATTCCCATTTTCATTTTGGCTTACGGATACAACATGTGTCTAAAACCTTATGAATGATTTTGTTATTGTAATATTACCGGAGGATGTATTTAAGGTGATCCGATCTCCCCTCACCTAGTTATTATGTGTGGAAAATTTTCAGTTAACTTTCTAAACGATACGTAAAATTGATAATACTGAATATATAATGCCATAACTCGTAGATGACAACATTAATCCTCTTCAATAACAAATGTTTTACCAGTTGTTGAACCTTTGGGTGTTATTTCTGTTCTTAAAATAAATAATCCCAAAACAAAGCGGTTTGGATTTCTGGTAGAAAATGTAGTGCCGAAATATTTATTCATGGATTAAAATTACGACTGGAAACAGATTTTGCGTTATTGGGTCTTAAATTTTCAGTTATTCAGAAGATACAATGCAACTAAACTATGTAAATAAATGGCAGAAATTAAGGAACATGTTAGGTACGGTTGACAAAAACAAATCCCCTTAATAATATTGACCTTCCAAAACACCCTGATCTTCTTAATAATATTGAGCTTATATTCTATTAATTACATTTTTAATCTATCAGAAAGTTCCGTATCAAATGGCATACTATTAATAAACTGTCTAAATATTTCCTCCTTCAAACGTTTTTGAATTTAAATGTAGAGAAACTATTGAATGATCAGATATGTAGTTAGCCTCAATCTAAATTTTCCCTACCTTGAATAAGAGAGACTCAATTAACAGAAGAAACAAAACCTATTTGATTAAGTATGGTTTTCCGTCTCAATTTGCAGTACAAAATTTAACTCTTCAAAGAAGATACAGATTCCAGAAAAAAACGTCCTTGATTTCCAAAATCAACTCACTTACATATGCATTATTAACACGTACGTTTACCAATATCACGGAAAGGAACAAAGAACACGGATTAAAGGATGTGAAAGAGTGAATTGGGTGAGCCAGTATTTATCGACTTTTATAAGATACGATTTATTTAAAGTCGGCGTTGTTTAAAACAACAATTCTACATATGCTCTAATGAACTTTTTACCGACATCACATAAATCAAATAAGGCATTACAACAAACATGATCAACAAGATATACAGACATATCATAACACATAAATACATAATTGGACAAACCACACAACGCATGACTTAAGACACAAGCAAGTAAAGAATGTTAAAAGTCAGCGAGTAAAAGTGATTTAGTTTCTAAGATAAATTAAATGCACAGGTTAGGATTATTTATAAAAAGAAATTATTGGTCAGAACTGAAATTTAAAATAAATGCAGAAAACCTTATTAAGACAACAACAAAAAACATGCTTACGCCTTACTTGAAAAGTAAAGAGCAAACATCAGGGCACTTGATTAAAACACAAGACAAAGACAGATAAACAACAAACGCAAACACAAGCATTAGCTGTCATCATGGAGGGGGAGGGGCGGGAGAGTATTGTTTACAGATATTACATTTACAGATTTTATATAATTAATAATCTGAATGAATTAAAGTTCGATTGCTCTCTAAAGTGGTTTGGTAATTCATTCCATAGTGTGTGTGTGTGTGTGTGTGTGTGTGTGTGTGTGTGTGTGTGTGTGTGTGTGTGTGTGTGTGTGTGTGACGTAGTTTTAACAATTTTAGTCACATGGTTACGATGTCTGCAGTGTGACAGTTTAGAGTGACATCTAGCACTGGGGCATTATGCCGCAGACATGTGGCATCATGTTCCACCCAGTCGCAATTATCCTGACACTAGGCCGACCAGTCCTGACACTAACCTGCAAATGCCGAGCGCCAAGCGAGGCAATTGCTAGTACCATTTTTATAAGTCTTTGGTATGACTCGGTGGGGTTCGAAACCGCGAGCTCCCTCATCCGAGGCTGACACTAACCTCTTAGGCCACCGGAGCAGTCATTCCATAAAGGGGCAGCTGCATATCTAAAGTATACTTTTTTTTTTTTTTGCCGAACCTTGAGGTTTTAATTCTTGGGACATAATACAGTTTCAACAAAATGACGATTCTCGTTAATAATCCGTTTCTGCAGCACATTTCTATATGAAAATCTTATTTTAATTCTCCATGAAATACTTCCATATATTATTTGAATGCTGAAGAAACAGCAAAATGTCTGAATGATTCGTACTATATAATTATTAACCATGATCTTCACCTTCTTAAACAGCATTCGTTTACATACAAGAACTGATAAACATCTTCGCAACCAAGTCACCCATTCACTCCTTGTCATCCTTTTCTCCGTATTCATTGTTTCTTCCGTGATAGCTGTATCAGAGAAGCAGGTGTTTGTACCGAGTTATACAAATCCAACTCTGGGTCTTGTACATGAAGTGAGGAATAAACAAGCGATACACGTATTATTGCGATATAAATCCAACTCTGGCTCTTGTACAAGTAGTTAACAATAAACAGGCGACATACGTATTATCGCCATATAAATCCAACTCTGGGTCTTGGACAGGAAGTTAGCAATAAAATGGCGATACTCGAAATATTGCGATATAAAACAAGCTCAGGGATTGTATAAGTAGTTAGCAATAAACAGGCGATACTAGTAATATTGCGATATAAACCCAACTCTGGGTCTTGTACAGGATGTTAGCAATAAACAGGCGATACAAATAAAACTGAGCTCACTCTAGCGAAGGGCTTTATCTAGATGATGATTTCTCATCCAACCACGCCATATTCTTTGAATTGCAAATATGTATCTCCATTGACCCTTTGCTTTATCGATTAACAAAGGAGAGAAAGAGGAAACAAGACCTAATCTATACATATCGATGAAATTTATTTGCATATTATTTAAGAAAAAATATTGCTCTGCGGCGTGTGGTTTGCACATCTAAATGCACGCATCAAACTAGTCCTGGATTAAAAAGTAGGTTCTCCTCGTTCAAGTCCAATTTCCGTCACTGAAACTGAGAAGCAGCATGGGGCGAGTGTTACTCCATTATATGCAGCAAATAAAATTTCATCCTTTATGAACGTTTTCTCGCATTTATGCAAATGTATCCACTAAGAATAATACCAAAGCACGTTAATAACGTCAGCAGTAATTAATTCCAAAAGTGAAATAATTTGGTTTGAAATATCAAACAGTTTGTAAAATCAAAGAAGAGACTGATCTTGCGAGTATATACACGCTACGTAATGACCACACATACGACTGCTTTTCTTATACGTAGGATAGCATTCCTAATTACCGGGGTTATTGGTTATATATTGTTACGACCCTATGGTCATGAACTAAATATCAGAATGAAGCAAAACCAACAAGCTTTATAAAACTTAACAAATAATTAAATTATCAAAGCTAAAAAATGTTAATGAAAGAAGAATTTACAGTATTATGAATTGACTCCAAATAATCCTAAAAAGTTCTATTCAAGTCCCATAGAATCCGATGTTCCGTATGAATTTCAGATCCTCGAATGTACGTACGTATCAATGGCATTGTTTGGAACTCCTTTGAATAATTACCAATAGTCACAGAACCCTGTTCTAGTCCAATAAGCACTTTGTAATTCCAATGAATAATCATAGCAAATGTCTCCTCTCAAATTATCTCAACACAGTATTGAACACATTTGCCGACCCATTTTACGATATAAAAAAAGAAATCGAAGTCGAATGAATTAATTGCTCAGTTCTCCCCTGATATACATCTCTAAGTGTCTTCAGGGCCTTAGAGAGCGATCACGGGCCCTGGGGTAAGAAACACTCGGGCCTCTCCTAGTTCTTGTTCAGACAATTTTTTCTTTTATAAAATTAAAAAGTGTTGTTCGGCCCAGACCTCCTTATGGGCCCGGGCCCCAGGGATATATCACCGGTTGCCCCCCACCTCTTGTCGGCTCTGAGTGTCTATTACACATATATGTCGCAATATACCCCACGTGACAGATCTTAATAGTCAATCTAATGTTTCACAACAGCTGTTCACGTGACCTAACCCATCCAATGGGAAATAACTTAATTCTTCTAAGAACCCACCTGAACCCAACAGCCAATGATAAATTGCCCGAAACTAGTCAACAGGTTTTATTATAAGAAACTTGACAACGTCTATTTATAAATGCTATGTAATCTACATGCTCTGTAATATCTTAAAATAGAATTTGTACCCGTGTACAAAATTAGCTATGTAATATCTTAAAATAGAATTTGTACCCGTGTACGAAATTAGCTATGTAATATCTTCTTTATCGATAATCGCAACAATTGACAGTCATGAACAAACATTGCACGTGATGTAGATTCAGTCATGTACCAAGAGTTATAAAAAAATATAGACATAACACCTTAACAATATGAGCAAACTCGTGCATTTGAAACGCATATAAAGTTGGATTGAGAGTCAAAAGGTGGAAAAAAAGATATCAGAAACAACTTTGATTAATCTTTTTATGTTTGTATCCCGAATTTATGTTAGAATTTTAAATAAAGTTAGACCCTATGTTGAAACTATAAATTTAAGAAATAAACAGTGAAATATGGGTTGTGAAACTACTCTAAACTCTGGATTTGTATTTTATTTTTCAAGAATCATCTTCTTGCTGGGTTTTCCAATTACCTAATACAATCCATACTAATGACGACCTTGCTTGCTCTTGACGCCACAAAATGATTGCGTAGTGAAAGATCACGAGGTTGAATGTACTGTATGCGTTTAGGTGTGCATGGAATTCGACCTACTGTCTAGACTGGATGCATATGATATACCAACGTGCATAGGGGTAAAACCTTTGCATACGAAAATCTGCATGATGAACTCAATGTCAAGCCACCTTACCTTCGCCATCGTGATGTGGTCGAATAGCGCAGAAATTAAATTTGGATCTACACAAACACGATATAGGTAGTATCTCCTAGGCGATACACACAAACATTTTAGTAGCTAAGATTGCCTGGTTTGTTCGTGTTGTTTTTAGCATAAGCTTCCATTTACACCATCTTTGTCCATTTAATTGAAACTAAGAAGACAAAACAACAACAGAGTGCGACAAAGTTCAACATATTATGAGATTTGGATCAAAATGGCTTACTCCAGAAATTCTTCGTCATTAGATGAAATCTCCAACATGTTTATATGCAAACAATAAAGACTCGAGAAAATAGAGTCAGCTTGAGATTCACACACGGAATTTGTCCATGTAAAGATAATGTGTTTTCTGTGTCCTTTATGTCTATTTAGTGTACGATATTCCTGCAAAGTTCTTGTTTAAACATTGATGCAGCTGGTGAAGCAAGTTCATCACACTTCTTGCTTGCCTAGAGTAACAGATTTTTTTTTGTTAAAATATAATTCCTGTACTGGCCACCAGCGTGAAGCAATGACAAGAAAGTTAGCATATGCACTTTTCCGCTGTTCATATATATTAATCCTACTCAACGTTGGACCAAATGATGCCAGTGACACTAAATCAATACAATAAATTGTGCTTTTTAAAGACAACAAAAACAGTGAATCGCTTATTAATCAATAAGGGTACCAATTTCAGGGTCTGTCTAATGTATACGATATCGAACCAATTTAACGCTTAATAAATTCAAATTGGCTCATTTCGTATTCGTGCCGATGGCAACTGTTATATCGCCTTCGACAGATGGTATGCGCCAAGCAGCTTAATCTGTTCAATCAATCTCTGTCGAAAGCAAAATCGCACATTTATATTTACCCATGTTTATTGTCTAGTAGTTTCGTACTTGAAAATCAACTCCAATGTTTTTGTTTCTGTTTTCTTTTCTTAATGGTAGAACAATTCATTTGCGCCACTGATATTGTATGTAATTGTTTATTTCCATTTCACGATTGTGCAGTGGTTTGCACAGCTTTACCATTTTTCTGATTGGAAGGGGTGTGTGCATAGGTTCACTAAACCTCAAGTTTAACTTCCTCCTTGAGCAGCACTCAGTGGTTTAAACACAGCTGCATTGCAAGCAATGCAGCGGGGATTGGCTAAAGGGTTTTAATAACTTGTTATCGTCTTTTACATACAAAGAATACTTACTAACATAAAACATTGAAAATGGCTGGCATATGTATCTAATTAATTTCATAAATAATTATTAAAATGGATTTATTTTGAGGAAATAATGAGATGGAGCAAAATAAGGCATAAATAGAAGACTCTAGATACGGTGCCATCGAACCAGGAGAAATTTTGGAATAAAACCGTTTCGTAGTTTTAATAAAAGTGTTTGTACTGACAAACCTATAATTTGATTTCAGGCTTTGGTTACTTTGGGATTTCCTCCTAATTTATCTATGTAGAAATATCTAGTGATTCTCCAAGAATTTCTGGGACTGTATATAGTAGAGAATTTAAGCTTGCGTTTATGTTAAAATTAATCGTTTACACTCCTTCTCCGTTGTATGAACTTTATCTCATAATTTATTTTATAGTCATTCAAATCTGAGAAACCGGTCTGAGCATTTTATGACTAATGGCATCAGGACCTCTCGCCCTAATGACATCAAACGTCTGTATAGCATCCAAAACGCACTGTTCAGTAATCTTAATAAATGATAGTTCATTACAAGTTCTACGGACGATTTCTATAAGAGTCCGATTTTTTGATCATCGATCATCAATATTGACACAAAATACGAGTTTGTAAATGTAGCTTTGTTAACATCTTCACATACAAATAATCGGATTGACCAGGATCTACAGACTATTAGCAGTATTTGGTTCGCAGATTTCGATTCTGTCAGGAAATATCTAGTGATTCTCCAAGAATTTCTGGGACTGTATATAGTAGAGAATTTAAGCTTGCGTTTATGTTAAAATTAATCGTTTACACTCCTTCTCCGTTGTATGAACTTTATCTCATAATTTATTTTATAGTCATTCAAATCTGTCGAATTACTGGCACGAATGAATAGCCTTTTAACGTGTTCTATCCCGTTTCTACCGAGCGTCCTGATATCAGAATCATGCTATATTTTTGGGTCGTCTGGTCTTAGCATAACCTTTTTGTTTTGAATGCAATCTTTGATGAATGTTAAGAATGTAACGTTGAAACTATTAATACAAGAATGAATATTCGAGCAGTGATCAAATAATTGACCCCACTTAAAGCTATTGATCTGACCATTGGGCTAATTAAAGCCTACATTCCTATCATTCCTAACCTTGGGGGGGGGGCTAAAGCATCGATTAAGTTTCACTGTAAAATGGATAGAAAAATAATATTCTATGATCATTAATACTACGAGCGACGGCATTTGTACCGTCTGCCATGAGATGGAAATTATTGGCAACAAGTATTGGGTCGAATAAAGTTGAAGAATTGTCTGTCACTCTTTAGCTGATTGGGAGACAACATGGGATAAATTATATTTACTTGTGGTCTGGAAGATACCCGCAGTCTTATTTTGAGCAAGAAATTTTTCATTAAAATATCCCAATAATACAACCTTCGTTGTGGAACTCGTACCTACATCGACCGCCCTATCAGATAGTGACCAAAAACTACTACCTAATTGATTATTTGGGGATCTGTATGGAGGGCAGACGAGCAACCGAATTCTTTTTAAAAACTTTTTCTACCCAAAGACTCCCGTTGTTTCGTCGTTCTAAATCATAGCGTCCAGTTTGTTGCGTCATATCCGATACGTACATAATTGCTCTACCGCCCATATTTGTTATGTCTTTACAAGTTTGAGGCTGAAAACCGTCTGACTGTAGACGATTTTTGAAACTATATTACCCACCTTACTTTCAGTTTAAAATATTCGTCCACAACTTCTTCAATAAATGACAATTTTCTCGAGCTTTCTTAATATTAAGATGAAACAGATCCTTTCCTTTAAAGGTTCAAGGTCCTGTGTGTTTGTTTTATATTATTTCAATTTGCGCCAAGAGACAAAATAATATCAGTGTAATCACGATGTCGGTCTTTGGATTTAAAGACTGCAAGCATACAATATATGGAAAGATGCAAGGACATTTACAGTTATCTAAAACATATCCAATAGTTCATATCACGTTAAGGTATGCCAGTCTTACCTAATTGTTGAACACGTGTGGCAGTTAAACAGACATACAGCTGCTAGGTCTTGTATAATATCAAGGATTATTATATGCTCATTTTTTTTCTCCGTTAACTTTACATTGTCAGAATCGTACAATATTTTACGATATTGAACTCGCGCTTTCAATTCATATTGCATTCACGTGAGTAAAGGAACTACTTAAAATTGTAAACAAACAATTTGTTTCTGAATGAACTAAAGCAGATGTTTCAGATTTAGGCTAGCTATAGACGCCAAACAGGGTCCTTACAAATAACATGCAAGTGACAAGGCATAAACTGTCTTCTTTAGCTGGTAATAAGAATGGCAAAAAATATACTTACAGTTTTTCATTCTGAATTTCCTCAAATGTACTTTCTTAGTTCTGCAAATACGAATTCGAAATTGTACTGTAATTTCGAGTATATTCCAAGTGCAATTACATCCTCCTTACTGCACTCAAAATGAAATAAACATTAAATTCCATAGCGTCTTTTTCGATAATTGCAAATGAAAGACTTCATATTTTCACCACATTATGATTTGAAACGTTCAATGACAGAAGAGAAACATACTTGCAGATGTCAAGACGCTTCTTCCCTTGCTGCTTCAATCCAATGTATATTTCATGTAGAACTGGCACAGACGCTACTGACTGAAATCCGATGTACTTCATGTAGATAAATCCAGTCTATAATCACGAAATTTCGTCGAATAAAACAAAATACCAAAATACCAAAATCTATTCATTCCAGATCAAATGGAAAAGTTGTAGCAATGCGCATTCATTCACCATATGACTCCAAATTTCAATTTTAAGTGGACCAAAACGCCATTTTCTTGCGAAACTTATGTCTAGCGCGCGACCACGTTCAAATTTACCTGGGCGGAGTTACGTGCGCATTAATAATGTTGTTGTGTAATGACGAAACTACGCTTGTGTTATTTAGTTTGGAATACGGCATACATTCAGTTACTTTGTTTCTTGTAGTGTATTTTTGTTTATATAATTAAGCCTTGAGTAGAATAAGAAAATGAGCATACAATAAAAAGCTTACTGCATTTGTATAGGAAAATATGAACTCGTTTTGTCGGATGGATATACTGCACTCTCAAGGTCGTGCAGTATAGCCATCCGAAAAACTCGTTCATTTTTTTCCCATACAAATGCAGTAACCTATAAATATTTCTGCATTAACCAGTGTCAGAAATGAATATCAGTCCCAGCAGCCATCATTCTGTTTTTGTGGTTGATTTTCCGACAATGCTTGATAGACAGAGGATAGAAAGAGAATAAGAAAACACCATAAACGTGAAAGTCTTGATAACACTTAGTGTGAGTAAATCTTGATGACAGTTTGTGAGAGTAAATCTTGATGACACGTAATTTTTGCTTGTGTGTATTGTAATAGTCATCAGATGGTTATTTGCATTTTCCTCTATATTCACATTTAAGGTATACATGGGTATGAATCTTCTTGGTGATCCATTTATTACGCAAATCGGGCGTGTGATCTGTACATTATTATGCTCGGAATTTTCGTTGTTGTTATTGTTGTTATAGGGTTTAACGCTATTTTTCAGCATAAGATAGTCTATACATGGCGGCCAGTATAAATGGTGGAGGAAAAACACGGGAAAACCCCGGAATGAACCACCGACCCACGAGAAGCTACCGGCAAGCTTTCTCACATACCCACACTTGCCGAGCCCGAGGCTCGAACCCACGCAAACAGAGGTGAGATTGCAGTGATCCATAACGGTGAGCGCTTTAGACCACTTGGCCACTCGGGGTCCCCGGGAATTTTCGTAACAAACAGAAACAAAAGGCACCGCTTAACACCCTAAAACAGCTTGTCGGAAACCCCAGTCCTCAACTAGTTATAGTTATGCCACAAATTATAGGTTTCAGGGCCGGATCAGGAAACCCAGGACCCACCATGCCCCTGGCTAAAAGAAACCGTACACACACACACGTGCGTACAGGCACTCATCACTTGAAATTTGACCATCGTTTTATTCTTGCGCACGTTTTATTGGGTATTATGCACACTTCGAGCAAATAGACTCGTAGACCTTTGCTTTGGTGCTCTTTCGAGGAAAGTCAGGTCCCTTTTGAAATTTTGGAAACCCCCTCCAACACACTTAACGTGATACGGCCCTGAGGTTTATTGGTGTTATTATTGATAGTGCGCATAAATGAAGTTCACTCATAAAACTAGATCTGTACAATTTGCACGATCAAGACCCAATGTTAGAAGGATCATTTGTATGTAATGCTTTAAATAAATTAATGGCACACGTATCGATATATATATATATATATATATATATATATATATATATATATATATATATATTCACATCACGCAAACGTACTCGCGTACACACACATATACACCGATGAAACCAACTACATAAATAGAATATATTCCTTGAGTAACCGCAACTATCGCCATGCACTAGAGCCCCAACTTGTATGGTCATGCGTTCATGTCCCAAAAGGGCGGAAAAAGGTGTAAGGTAAGGACTTCAAGTTCTCTCAGACAAAATGATCAGACTGAAATAAAGAACGGTGAAGGAAAAGGGCATGTAATATAATTTTTAATATAGTCTCATTGTAGCTGATATAACGAGTTCAATAAAAAATATACCTGTGCATCCTGTAGTTCACCTGTTTATTGTGATTGTTTTAATACCGTTGCCTCAAAGGCCATGTCCAGCATTATCTTAAATCAGTATCGATGGTATTATCTGCATACTGGTTTATATTGTGTATACACAAATACGCCAATAAGTTCGCGGTGGAGGAAACGACATAAACCTAAGATCAAACAGTAGAAGGAAAACAAGGCTAACGAGGCTGAGGGGAAGAGAGCAGTATAAATATTTACTTTGAAGGCGAACGGGGGTTGAGAGGAAGAAAGCAGGATAAATGTTTACTTTTAACATGATGTTGATTTGTTTGGTTTTTGGTGGGTTTGACGCCATTTTTCAACACACGATAGATATACATGAGCAGTGCCGTTTTAAGAAGTTTGGGGGCCCTAGGCACAAACTCTAACCTTAAAAGTAACCAGAATTGCGCCTCAGTCTCTCAATCTCATATATAGAGTATTGCATTGCATTCCCATGTGCATGTGTGTCATTTTGTTAATATAGTACTAAACTGCTAACACAGTTAACACAACAAACTGCGTAGGCCTACTACGAGTGTAAAACAAATAAGAGTTTAGTTAAACATACGCTAAAGTTTTTATTGTTACTTAAATTGAAAGCGAGATTGTATTATTGTAATGAGTCATTGTTTGCTTACTTTGCTATACATTGTAAGGACATTTTCTTACAAACATCGCTTTCGTGTTTTGCTCTCAGCAAAGTCTCTGATAATATCATCGAAATTCAAAGATTCCACCACATCTGATTCTATGCTCATGACTGACAGGCAGTTTAGTCGTTCTTGCATCATACGGCTACGAAGCTCGTTCTTGATTAATTTAAGTTTTGAGAAAGAACGTTCACCGGTACAGTTTGTCACCATCATTGACAGAAACATTCTTATTGCAATTTCAACGTTTGGAAACGTTGATTCCAGATTGTCATTCTTTATCATGGCATAGATTACTGACATAGATGGCACTGGTGTTTTTGCAAATGACACTGACATATAGTGTTTCAGGTGTACACATTCTGAAATTAGTTCGTGTTGGCCAAGCTCTTGAGGATAGAACTTTGCAAGCTTTTCACTGTATTCTGTTATTTGTTCAACATTCAAATGGTCCAGTTTGATTAAGAATGTAAATCTGCTGATGATTTCTTCATAAGCTTCTCCACGTTTGTTTAGTTCAGTGATCAGTGAGTCGATGATTGGTAAGGAGGTTTGAATTCTAAATTTTGTGCTCGCATCCATAACAGTGTCAATTGCAGGACCTTCCAGAAATGCAATTCGCATATTACTTTTAGTCACTCGTCTTTGACTGTCGTCGTACTCTGCGTTGTGAATTTGTGTTTTGGCTCTGCGTTCATATTCTTCAAAATAATTATTGTCTCTAAGTGCATCAACATAAAGCTTCAGTGATTGAATCAGATTGACGGCGATTGATAAATCCATGTCTGTTTTTTGTAGAGTCTTGCTTGTTTCGTTGAAGCGTCCAAGGATATCATTCCAGAGAATGGTGAGGAATGCAATTTCCAACTTATCCATCTTTTTGCTTAGAGCTGCTGCTTCATAGGAAGCGTCTCTAGGTTCGTCTTTGTCCCGTGCAATCCTATCAAGAGCTGCTTGAACTTCTTTGTACCCATGACACAGAGCCTTTACAGCATCAGCATGAGCGGACCATCGCGTATCTGATAAGCGTTTCACTACTTTGTGTTCATGTCCTAAAGATGTCTCCAGGACATGCCAACGATGCGTTGATGCCACGAAAAAGGCATATAGTTTTTGAAGAAAGTCGAAGTAGGCTATGACTTGCGTGCAACATTTAACAGCCTTCACGCCAACTAAATTCAGGGAATGGCCCGCACACGGAACGTATACAGCTAATTCGTTTATTCCTTTTATTCTAGCTTGCACGCCTGAGTATTGACCGGACATGTTAGAGGCATTATCATAGGACTGTCCACGGCAATCTGCTATGCTGATGTTGTTTTCATCCCAAAAGTTCACGATGGTGTCCGCAAGATACTCTGCTCCATGACCGCGGATACATACAAATCCTAAGAACCGTTCTACGGATGATAAATCTTTCACATATCTCACGGTCAATGTCAACAGATCCGTGTGACTCACACCCGGTGTGGAGTCCATACTCAGAGAGAAATATTTTGCTTGTCTTAGTTCTGAAAGGATTGAGCAGACAACTTTGGTGCCCATCAATGCGATAAACTCTTCGCATATAGTTGCCGATAGATAGGAGGGGTTACCTTTTCCAGCATTGCCGTATCTCTTCAAATGTTCACTGAGAAATGGATCGAATTGGCTAATTAATTCCCAAATAATTTTCATTGTGCTGTGAACCTAGAATCTGATTGTCACCTCTAAAAGACAAGCCTCTGGATGCCAAAAACTTCACTACAGCCACAACCCGCTGCAGGACATTACGCCAATATTGCTGTTCCACTTTTAATTGCTTCATTAATTGTGTATCAATGTGACCAGCTTCTCTAACACGCTCAGTGTAAATAAGCATGCACTTTCGATGACCCTCGCCATTTTCATGTTCGCTGAGACGTGTCATTGCATTTTTCCAATCGTTAAAGCCAGTTGTGCATAGAGCAGATTGATGACCCATCGTAGTTGTTGAAAATAAGCGACACTCAAAGCAATACACGGACTTCTGTGATGGAGAATAGAGTAGCCACTCGCAACAAACTGATTCACCATTTCGCAGTTCACGGCGGAAACAGGAATCAGTTAAGCAACGTCTCTGCAACTTATCTCCAGTTCCATAAACGTGTTGAGTAGTACTAAAATCAGACTTTTTATGCTGGAACTAGCAGGACCTCTACGAATCCAATAAGATCGTAATTCCTCAGTGATTGGACTCCATAAGGTTGCATATGTTGGATAGCCCGCCGAGCTGACACCTTGTGGAATTTTTCCGACTGTTGGTGATATGACAATATATGAACTTTCAACGGGTAGACTATCAACTTGCAGCGACACTAACTGTTTATCTTTATCACAGACAATGGCATTAGTAGACGAGCAAGACGACTTAAGAGTATCTTGCGTCTCGACGATGTCAGACTGCAAAGATGATTGTGCTTTCTGACTTTGAAAAAAAAAGACGATAATTTTGGATGTTTGGCCAACCTTTCCAATTCTGCTGCTTCCTTCTTTCTCTTTGCAGCACCACCCATATAATTTCTACTTATTCTTGGTGGGTTGTCTAATGATTTGTTTAATAGATCGTAGTTAGTGAAAATTGACAAAATGGCAAATCGGTGATAACTGACAATTACAATCTGAATCTGCGTAAAAGTCTTGTGTCTACAGGTTACTGTCAGTCATTATATCCAGACATACATAGGAGTCTGCCGAAAGATGCAATTTAAATTTCGGCCGAAACCGAGACTACACCGAAAGCAACAATTTGGTCACTTTCTGCACCGATACCGAAACCAACACCGAAATTTTGTTTATGGGCCGCCGCTGGGCCCCCTGCTCACTTTTATTTAAACTTATTGAGTGACAGTTATATCGAAGTTTTTTTCCCACAATGCCTTTTATTGTTTTAAAGCCAGATTACCTCATGCCATACAGTCGGATCGCGAAGCTCTTTAGGAAGTCGCTTTTGCAGACACCATTCATCCTACGTTAGCCCTCAATATAAATGAAGGTCAAAACACTGTCATCGTCGAAATCCTGAACTAACAAAGTCAAACAGAGTTCGGCAAAAATAATCCCCTTTTTTACGAATCAAATAAAGATCACGAGTCCCGATTTGTCTGTCTCGAGAATTCCTGTTTTGTATTATTTTAATGCTCAACATTTGATCGAAACGATTGCAGCCAGTGTTGATGATCACTTTGAAAGCTTCTGGAGAATGGTGTACTGATCGAGTGTCATATAACTGCATTTCCATACAGCAGTATAATGTTCATTGCTTTTTTGTTTTCTATTTTATGTGGACACACTGCTTTAGCACATATGAAAGAATTTTACAAGAAGTAAACGATTCTCTTTGTATTTTCGTCACCATGTCGAATTGGACGAATTACTATATTTATAGGTTGTGTACCCGGATGTGATCGAGTATAACGTGGTGTATATTTAAAACTGTCGAACTATGTAACTAATTTGTAAAGAAAATACAAGAGTTAGATCGTCGTCTATAACTAGGGCACAAAGGCAACGTAAACAAATGATCTCATAACAGATCATGCTCAAAGAGAGATTATATACACCTTAAAACAAAAGAAATTTGTAAACTGTTAATGGGACTTGAATTTCCTTTTCATTACAATCTGCTCACGCGTCCTTATGGTGAAGCGTTTATGGCACTGTGAGACAAAAGTTCAATTGTATTCATTCTTATGTTATATTCTGATGATTGCTTGATCAGAGTAAATAATTATTGTAATAATTTTCTTTACGTTGACTATTACCTTTCCGGTACATCTTAAATTGTAAATTCTTTCGAGTATGCACTTGACTTTACTTGGTAGACGTTCAGATAATATTTTTTCGTCGTAAACTAATATAGTTGCGACCATAACATATAACCCTCTATAATCAGAACACCATTTATCTCATGTTTGAAAAGTTAAAAAGGTGGTACGTGAAATACTTTGTTCTTAGGTTATTCACTCAAATAGCTTTGTTAGTTAATGCAATGTTCTTAATTTTCAAACAGAAGCGTCGACAACAACTGTTCTTATGGCAAATTGTATATCGTTTCATACATTCTAAACGAATTATATTTGTCAATACACATTATTATTTGCTTTTCGTTTTATCTCTTACTAGATCTATTTACTGAATGCAATAATTTCATACATTTGAAAACAGCAATATGTTTTTGTAAATACACATTATTTGTTTTTTTTTTGTGTGTTTTATCTAGTGCTCTATCTATTCCCCAAACCAGCGTCATTCATCAATCCCAAGCAAGTTCTTGCTTTTTGCCTTAAACTTTCAGTCCAATGTAGGATTCGAGCAACGGTTGTTGATTAAACAAGATAAATCTCTGTATCTTTTCCAGTTTCCAATTCAATTACTAGAGAGTTTTAAATTTCTATAGAGAACAGCATATTTCTTTTTATTTGACAACGTGCAATATAGTCTTGGTACAGTTGGTTGTCTATAGTTGTAATCATCTTTAATGTTTTGGAAGGGATATAACTTCATTTTCGTTTAGTGCAAAATGTTTCCTGGTGCAAGAGGGAAGTCATGATCATAGTCCTGTAATAGAAGAGACACGTCTGCTTCTTACATGCAACTGGTGACATGACCGTTACGTATATCAATTTTCTTCTGCACATTTACATTTTCACCATTTTTCCATCAATGATTGTTTCACTGGCAAGTGATTGTTCATGGCCCAATCATAAGTATCATTTGTCTCCAGGGAAAAAAGTGACCTCTCCATCTATTTTTTTAGCTTTTTCTTTTCTCACTTTAAACGCACTATTTGAATTGTCATATCTGTACTACCATACTATTGCCACTTCTTATTTCATCAAAATCCGATCATAGTATCTCAAAAGGTCTAACCCAATGTATCTTTAATGCTGCATTGCTTAATCTTTGCCTATGTTATTGTACATAAAATATAGATTGAAAATGTTTTCATAATACTTACCCCAATGATTTTGTACAACTTTAAAGTATCTTTTTTGCATAATAGTTGCAAAGGCCACCGTGTATGCTCAGGGGGAAGTGTGCCATCATGTACATACCGCTAACCATCAACAAATATATTCGGAACGTTAAGTGATGATTACATGTTTCTGTATTAGGAATCGTTATGGAAACTACCGAAGCACTCGTCTGGATAAATGAACTTTCTTGGAAAATTAGGTTCTTGCACATCAAATTTCAATCTTTCTGTAAATGTTTCATCCCTGAAATGTTTAGCTAGCTGTTCTAACGATTTTCTATTAAAGAAAGCCATCAACAGATCCAATCATTCTTTATTTAGTGATCTCATTACCTTTCTTCACAAACCTATCAAGTATGAAATCATTGCTAGCTGAAATACATTTCTCGTCTTTAAATTATTTAAGTCTCAACCACCCAAACCACCATGTATTTGACAAAACAAAAATATGTAATAACCTCTTTTGAGATGTTATTTTGTAGAGAAAGTTCCTGAATATATATAAAAAATTTAATGTATTATTAAAAACATTTGTTAACACTCCTTGGATTTTCCACTTCTGTTTTGGTACTGGTCCCAATGATAAGCAACAGATCACTGTAGACATAGTTCCTGAAAATATTCAGATTTATGGGAGCAGGCCCAACTTTGACAAGGGCAAATTATGGGACCAATCAAAACTACATAGGAAAAACTACGTAGGATACTTTTAGTTTTACAAACTTAACCGAAGGAAGTTTTGGGCAATGTATTCCAAATCTGCCTGCTATGTTCATTTTGGGATTCATCCCAATTTTGTCCATAATGGTGTATTTGGTATCAAATCTCACTCTTGCCTCCAAAACATTTTTGGGACTAATTCAAAGTTTTCCATGAAAAAGATTTGTTGGTGCGATCCCAAGTGTGTTTGGTAAGACACGTTTGGATTTGATCCCGAATTCTCTTACTACTAGATTTTCAGAATGAAACACAATCTTATCGGTAAGAGACTTTTTTTGGGATAGAGATGTTTGCAACTGGTCTCAAATTTGCCTATTTAGAAATTGTGTTTGCACTTATACCAAGATCGCTTGATAAGAAACTTTATGGAATGCCGGCAAGAAATTTTGGAATGAATCCCAAATCTGTTTGAAAACAGGTTTCTGGAATTATACTGAATCCTAGGACTGATTAAGGAGGAAAACATGCGTTAAAGTCAATTGCAGACATGCAAAATATGGCACTAACATCAATCATGCAAATGGAAGAATTTGTAAATCAACACATATATCTGAAATATGGCTAACTCTCAAGCATGACACCCACCATAGTAGATGGGTAATGTGTTTGGAATTTTATTAAGATGAAAAGTAATTTGTTTATTACATACTAAAGACATAACCTTTTGAACTGATAATATGTAAAACAAAAAGCATAGACAAAAGGAGAGCAAAACATTTTCCACCAAGCAGAATATGGGCATGGATACTTTTCGAAGTATTTTAATTCAACTCTAAAATCAATTTGTTCAATAAAGTTTTCAGAGAATCAAATGGATAAATTGTTATCAAACTTAAGACAATATGTAATAACAGGGAAAAGGTAAAAATGGCATATTTTCATTTCATTACGAAACGAAATTGACATTTAGTCAGAGCTGGCAAGCTTTGAAATCATTAAAGACTGGATAGAATTGCCTCAGTGCTAATAACCATGTGCATTGTACCTGTTTAAGTTATTACTATTATCGAGTGCATTAATTCCCCATAACACGACACTCAGAAAGACTATTACGTTTGTAATTAACGTTAAATTAACATTGAAGGAAACAGAAGGATTTGTTTCACGAGTGTTCAAATATAGATAAATAAACACCATGTATGTAGTATTTAACACTTTGTGGTATTTAAATGAACCAGATTTTACTCATGCATTTGAAACATTTAGAAACTGACATCTATTACTTGGCAAGATTCAAAGCTTTATTCTTTCTTTCTTAAGCTAAGTTTATTTCAAATTTTGGGATTTCTTATCCTGATATAAATATTGTTTAATGAATGTTTCTCAATTGCTTTTACATATCACAAAAAACGGATGGATCTTGGTATCTGTCGTAACTGATACCGAGTATAGTGCAATCACAGTTGAGGCAGTTGTAATCACGGCATTCACTAGTCCTCGCATCGGGTGCAGATTGTCTTGCGACAGCTTTCATAATGGCATTCACGAGTCTTCGCATTTCACAGCAGATATTATTTCCCATTTTGGCTGTAATATTATTCCGGTTCGTCTGAATCTTTCACAGTCAATATCCTATTTTCATTGTTACGTGTAGGCTCGTACAAAAGTAACAAAAGAAAAGAGTGAAGCCAACAAGTTTTGTATGTTTTAACAAAATAATTTATTTCCCTAGAAAACAAGGTAAAATATGAAATAGGACTTACGGTTTGTGAATGTAATCCAAAAATTAATCCTAGAATTCAAAATAAAAGTCCTATCAATAAACAGTTTTAATTGAATCCAGGTTCAAATCTCGATGAAGTTCCAATATGGAATGCGATGACCTCAGATGAAGTCGTTGTGCTGATGGCAACAGTTCCTCGTTGAATCACACTTTATAATGTTCCTGTTCAGAATTCATGAATAAATTTCCACTATATGTCTTTGTCCCAGAATTTGTATAAAGAAGAGCACTTGTGTGTTTTCTAGAGAATATAAATTATTAAATCCACAAAATAGAAGAAATCTAAATCAACTGGCATCAACATTAAAAACACACCTTGAGCTCTAAAGGTGTAAAATACGACTGACAAATCTACTAGAAAATGTCTGTTTTAACCTGCGATTTTAGATCGCATGGTGGCTCATGTGACGGGGCTATGTGATCATTAACTTGAACAGCGCAGTAAAAAAAAAATTGCCATTTTGCACGTAGTCTAGAATAGCCCTATCTAAGAATCAGATTCTCACGCTCGAAATGAATAATAAAAAGGCTGTTTACAACTTAACTAACACGTGGGCCGAACATGACCTTGGTAATGACCAATCATTCTCATTCAATGTTTATAGAATCGGAACCATGGCCAAGAACTAGGTTAGCTAAAAATAAAAATGAAGCAAACATTTGCGTTCTAATCAAGTCAAAACAAAAGACTGAATTTTCCAAAAATAGTCAAATCCCGTGAAAATTATTATTACAATAAAATATAATGAAACAAAAATAAAGTTTAAAAAGAATTTTAAAACTAATGTACAAGTAATTAAATTACATATAAGAAACTCTTCCCCCATAAAGAAATTTTTTTATATAATAAAGCTTTCTTTTTACTATATGTAAATTATACATGAGGTAAAACAAAATTACATAAGAAAACTCCCATGAATTATACAAAGTGCACATGAAATAATATTTCTATACACGGGAAAGTGCATCTGCAGTTAAATTATCTTTTCCTTTGATGTGCCTGATATCAAGATTATATTCTTGTAACAACAAACTCCACCTTAATAATCTTTGATTTTAATTTTTCATCTTGACGATGAAAGTAAGGGGGTTGTGATCACTAAACACAACAACCGGAGAAGGGGCTGAACTAATGTAAACTTCAAAATGTTGTAATGCCAATATTAAAGCCAAACATTCCTTCTCGATTGTTGAGTAATTCCTTTTGGTGCTTATTTAATTTCTGAGAGAAATAGCACACTGGATGATCAACAACATTTCTATCTTCTTGAATCAATACTGCCCCAACCCCAACATCACTTGCATCAACAGATAGTTTAAAGATTGACTAAAATTTGGAGCTGTGAGAGCCGGCGCACTTTCAAGAATGGCTTTTAACCTATCAAAAGCCTCCTGACATTTATCGGTCCAAAGAAACTTATTTTTGTTACTCAACAAGTTTGTCAGGGGTTCAGCAATATTAGAAAAATTGGAACAAACCTTCCGATAGTATCCAGCTGTACCTAAAAATCGCATCAGCTGCTTTTTACTGACAGGCACAGGGAATTCAGAGATAGCCTTAACTTTAGCATCAATAGGTTTAACATGACCATGTCCCACAATGTCATAGAAAAGTTACACAAGCACGGCAGAACTCACTTTTAGACAAAGTGACTGTCAAATTTGCATCAGTGAGTCTGTCAAAGAATTTCCGAATCGTGGCTAGCTGTTCTTTCCAGGTGTCGTTGTACGTGATGACATCATCGATGTAAGCATAACTATTATATACACCAGAGGTGATCATATTCATAAAACGTTGAAAAGTTCTTGGGGAACCCTTCATTCCAAACGGCATTACTTTATTTTGATAGAGTCCATCTGGAGTCACGAATGCCGAAATTTCCTTTGCCATTTCCGTTAGTGGAATTTGCCAAAATCCTTTTAGAAGGTCACATTTGGTGACGTACTTGGCATTTCCAATTTTATCAATACGGTCATCGATTCTTGGTAATGGAAATGAATCTGTTTTTGTCACACTGTTCACCTTCCTATAATCAGTGCACATACGGAAAGTTTAATCCGGTTTCGGAACAAGTATACATGGTGAACTCCAGTCACTTTTACTGGGCTCTATGAAATCGTTCTCCAGCAAATACTGAATTTCCTTTTTCAAGCATTCCTGTTGGAGAAGGTTCATCCTGTATGGGTGTTGTTTCACAGGTTTTGTATCTACAATTTGAACGTCATGAACAATTTTGTTTGTCTTTGTAGGAATATCTGGAAACAAGTGCTCATATTCGAATAATAACTGTTTAAGTTCATTCTTTCATGTTGTTGCAAATGTAAAAGTTTCTGGTCGAGATTTTTCATAATTTCGGAATTCCGAAGATTTGCTGCTCCAAGATCAACAGAGTCCGATTGAATTTCTTCACTTAAATCCTCAGTAAGTGGTACAGGTACAACTAAATTAATTGCATGATTTACCTGGATATCTCTCTCAATATACTCCTTTAACATGTTAATGTGTCAAAGTTGTTTTTGTTTTCGTCTCCCAGGAGTATTTATGATGTAATTTAAATCATTTAAATTCTTTTCTACCGTGTATGGAACATAATACGTAGCCTGAAGGGGATTTTGTGGTATGGGCAGGAGAGCTAGAACTCTATCACCAGGTTGAAAGCCCCTATCCCTTGAGTTTTTATCATATCTTGATTTCATTTTTAACTTAGTAGAGTGCAGATATTCTCTTGTGACCTCACAAGCCTTTGACAACTTGTACTTAAAATCAGAAACATAATCCAGAAGATTGAGTTCAGTATCTTCATTAGAAAGAAGTTTCTCTTTCAACAACTTCAATGGTCCACGCACAGTATGTCCGAAAACTAGTTCAAAGGGACTGAATCCTAAAGATTCTTGAACGGACTCCCTAACAGCAAACAAAAGTAAATGAATGAATTTATCCCAATCTTTACTCGCATCAAAGCAATAAGATCGAAGCATATTCTTGAAAGTTTGATGAAATCTTTCTAAAGCCCCTTGGCTCTCAGGGAGGTAAGCAGAAGATTTAAATTGTTGAATGCCTAATTTGTGCATAGCTTTCTGGAAAATTCCAGACATAAAATTTGACTTTTGATCCGATTGGACAGATTTGGGAAGGCCAAAATGAGTAAAAAACTTTATCAAAGCTTTTACTATAGTTTTCGTTTTAATATTCCTCAAAGGAATTGCCTCTGGGAATCTTGTTGACGCACTCATAATGGTCAACAAATATTGGTTGCCTGACTTGGTTTTAGGTAAGGTTCCAACACAGTCTACCATAATTCTGCTAAATGGTTCGTCAAATGCAGGAATAGGTCGCAGACGAGCCTTAGATATCTTCTGACTGGGTTTTCCTACCATTTGACAAGTATGGCAAGATGTACAAAATTTACAAATATCACTTTTGATTTTTGGCCAATAAAAGTGAATTAACATCTTGTGATAAGTTTTATTTATCCCAAAATGACCAGCCAGAGGGGTTTCATGGGCCAGACTAAGTATTTCCTGTCTGTAAGATTTTGGAACTACAATCTGATAGTTCACTGACCACTCATCACCAGCAGGTACCTTGGGAGGTCTCCATTTTCTCACAAGAATTCCATTTGTAATGAAATATCAGACAGGTACCTCAGTGGCTTCAGTTTCACTAATGGCCCTCTGAAACAAACATGAGATCTCAGGATCTTTTTCCTGTTCGACGACAAGTGATTGTCGTTTTTCACCCTGATTAGAAAAAAGAGAATGAGTAGTTAAAAGAGGATCACTAAGATCAATATCTTTTGATTGATCCAAACAAGGAGTGAAAATGACCTCATTAAAGCCTGACCAATACATGTGTCGCTAAAGGAATATTTTCTTTATCAAAATCATTCTCAAGAGCTTTCTTTGCTATAACTCTAGTAACTGCACAAGCTGAGTAGAAATCAGGGTAGTCTTTTTCAATAGGAGCAACTTTCTGATCCAAAGAAGGCTTGTCAGTTACAAGAGGATTAACTACAACCTTGTCTCTAGCTAGGTCGTTGCCTAGTAATAAATGAATGCCCTCAACGGGTAAAGTAGACACTATACCGATTGTCACAGGTCCTAAAACTAAGTCTGATGACAAATTTACAGAATGGAAAGGAACATTAACAAAGTCGCACTCTACTCCCTGAATGAAAACACTCTCATTAGAACAGGACTTCTCAGAAAAAGGCAAAGTGCCTGATAATAAAAGACTCTGAGAAGCTCCTGTATCCCTTAAAATTTTAATAGGGATAGGATTGGCCAAATCACCCAAGAGTGATATAGAACCCTTCGACATAAATGGTTCATAATTCTGCATAATAAAATCAGACTGGGATTTATTAGACCCAACAAATGTATTGCTTTCAATACATGACCGTGACCTTGACCTCTTAGAAATAAGAGCATTTGGGATAGGTCTATCTTGATTCTGATGCCTATATTTCAATTTGAAGCGATCAGAAATAACGTGTCCTTTTTCTTGCAATAGGTACATGTAGGATGAGACAAGGATTTTGAATCAAGTTGATCAGAAGCTTGATTTTTAAAAGTTGTGCCAGGCTGGGTTTTAGAAGGAGTCGTATTAGGCTGAAATACCTTTCTACCAGTAGACTGCTGAGTGAAAGATTTGCCTACAACAGAAACTTTATAAGATAAGGAATACTTGTCAGCAGCAAGAGCAGCATTTTCCAAGGTTTCGACCTCATGCTCTTCAAGATGAGTCTGAATGTCATTAGGAACACAGTTCTTGATCTCGTCAAGTAATTCTAGTTGTTCGAGACTTTCATAATTATGTTCAACTTTCTCGGCTAAGCACCATCTCTTAAATAACTGCTTTTTTCTCTTGCAAATTCAACATAAGTTAGTCCAGCTTCTTTTTTATAGTTCGTGAATTTTTGCCGATAGGACTCAGGGACTAACGCAAAACCCTTTAAGATGCACTCCTTAATTAAATCATAGTCAGAACTTTGCTGTACTGACAGGAATGCATAGATATTTCGGTCTTTACCAAAAAGTACACACTGCAATAACTGAGTCCAATGCTCCCTTGGCCATTTCAAATTTTCAGCAACTTTTTCAAAATAAATAAAATATTTGTCTACTTCTTTTTTACTAAAAGGTGGTACTAGCCTAAAATTCCTTGTAATATCAAAACTTGAATTTGTATGTGAAGTGGGATCGTGCTTTTCACTTGCCAGCTCAATTTCTTTCATATTAATTTGAAATTCCTTTTCATCCTTCTCTTTTTGCATCAGTAAGTGCATTTGTTCTTTTGGTAATTGCATTTATTCTTTCGATAGTTGTATTTGTTCTTTCTGTAACTCCAATTGCCTTTGTTTATCATTCTCTCTCTCTCTCTCTCTCTCTCTCTCTCTCTCTCTCTCTCTCTCTCTCTCTCTCTCTCTCTCTCTCTCTCTCTCTCTCTCTCTCAAATTGCAATTGCTTCTCCTCTTTATCTTTTTGAAGCTCGAGCTTCCTTAACTCCAATTCCATCTTGTATTTCATTTTTAATTCCATTACTTTTATGTCAGAGTCTGATACAGACTTATGACCGAAGCCAAAATACTTTTATCGAAAACATTCTTCTCTATCAAATACTGAACCAAAATGTTTTTTATTTCTTGCTTCGTTAAGGAAGATTGTGCCTCAGAAAGATTGTATTTTCTGGCAAGTTCAAGCAGCTCAACTTTTTTCAAACTATCCAACTGCTCCTGAGTAGGACTAGAAAGAAAAGTCTCCACTTTTAATGACATTGTGAAAAAAAGCCTGTTGTTTTAACTAAAGATTTCAAACAAGATGTAAAATAGTACTTGGGATTTAAAAACTAGGGGAATTTAAATTTCATGAAACAATTTTCTGAAATATTTTAGCCAAAATTCATATATCCCGAAGACGAGAAAACAAATTTCCCTTTGTTACGTCTAGGCTCGTACAAAAGTAACAAAAGAAAAGAGTGAAGCCAACAAGATTTTTTTATGTTTTAACAAAATAATTTATTTCCCTAGAAAACAAGGTAAAAATATGAAATAGGACTTACGGTTTTGTGAATATAATCCAAAAATTAATCCTAGAATTCAAAATATAAGTCCTATCACTAAACAGTTCTAATTGAATCCAGGTTCGTATCTCGATGAAGTTCCAATATGGAAGGCGATGACGTCAGATGAGGTCGTTGTGCTGATGGCAACAGTTCCTCGTTGAATCACAATTTATAATGTTCCTGTTTAGAATTCCAGAATAAATTTCCACTATATGTCTTTGTCCCAGAATTTGTATAAAGAAGAGCACTTGTGTGTTTTCTAGAGAATATAAATTATTAAATCCACAAAATAGAAGAAGTCTAAATCAACTGGCATCAACATAAAAAAGGACACCTTGAGCTCTAAAGGTGTAAAATACGACTGACAAATCTACTAGAAAATGTCTGTTTTAACCTGCGATTTTAGATCACATGGTGGCTCACGTGACGGGGCTATGTGATCACTAATTTGAACAGCGCAGTAAAAAAAATTGCCATTTTGCACGTAGTTTTGAATAGCCCTATCTAAGAATAATAAAAAGGCTGTTTACAACTTAACTAACACGTGGGCCGAACATGACCTTGGCAATGACCACTCATTTTCATTCAATGTTTACAAAATCAGAACGAAGGTCAAGAACTAGGTTAGCTAAAAATAAAAACGAAGCAAATATTTGGGTTCTAATCAAGTCAAAACAAAAGACTGAATTTTCCGAAAATAGTCAAATCCCCTGAAAATTATCATTACAATAAAATGGAATGAAACAAAAATGAAGTTGAAAAAGAATTTTAAAACTAATACACAAGTAATTAAATTACATATACGTGACATCATACAATATCTAAAGTTCTAAGAAATTACGAGTTGAAGATTGAACAGACTGCAGTATTAAAGAAACCCCAACCCCAAAACTAAGAAGTTGTATGCTCTGTGTTGGCTGCAAGCTGCCATTATTTGTTAATTCAGGATATAATGGAATCTTCATATATCTAAATATAATCTTTAGGCAATTTGGGCACAGGTTTTAATTTCAAAATGAGGCGCTTCACCAAACCAATATCCGGTCATGCAACATCCAGCCACATCCGACGAAAGAGCCGAGTTGGAAGTCATATACTCAAGGTAGCATAAACAAGTTATCAGCAAATATAACTTTCCGTATATGAATGTATTTACTTAACGCACATCTGAATTTGCCTTTAATGCATAAGTTGTAACTCTTGTAATGTAAGTAATGGGATTCGATATCTTATACCGTGCATAAATAAATAACTATTTTGCAATATATGTCTACTAGAGATAAAATATATATTAAATTCATACATAGTTTTATTCTAAATGTTTCATTCTCTAGAGGAATTATTAACCACATACTATTTTGGAAGTATATACCACTGGCTCAACTCTTTTCATTTACATTAGTTTTTGTTTTACACTTGGGATTGATGACTCAAATTCATTCAACGCCCGTTGTCTAGGCTGAATGGGAATGATACATTTTTGTCCTCTCCTGGTTCATTGGTTCATGAATAAGGAGTTTTTTTCGTTTCTTTATTGATGTATGCTCATTGTTGTTAAACTAGGAAGTAAAGAGGGAACCCCGGTGATTTAGATGCTGCTGACTTAGTTTAATTTTGAAGGTTCATGGTTTGTGGTTACAGGCGTGTGCGTACTTGTGGTAGTTATGGTAATGATTTGGACCTGAAGGATTATCCTGCCATCATTCTTCAGTTTGTTATTATAACATTATTTGATCCATCCAGCAGAGACGGGTCTCGATTCCATATTAAAAATTAAAACTTCCGTGAGTTTAGTGTACTAATATAAGCTAGGAGGAATAAAGAATAAGCTTAGAACATGGATATATATATATATATATATATATGAGAGAGAGAGAGGGAAAGTTTTGCTGTATGTTATATTGGTACCACATGTTTTGTGTGAAATATTTTATGACATTTGTGTGTCTGTGATAATGCTAAAGTCGACCAAAAATAGAACAATCATTTGTAAACACACACAGGAACACACATACACATACACACACACACACACATGCAAATTCTAAGAAACAAGTGTAGAAAATTTGTCATTTATAGAACGTTTCAAAAACATCAATTACTAATAGTGTGGCTTAACGAATTTTAGACAATTTTGTACATTTGGGCCCTATAACAATCTATTTTGAAAATTTTTGATTTTGTATAGATTTATTGTTTATGTAGTATGAAGCTTTTCGGCTCTATCTTTTGGTCATGAAATTTATTTATTCTCTGCAGATATAAATCTGTATTACCTCGACAATCTCCATTATTTAATAGTGTGGGATGCTGTTTTAACTGAAGAGTCGAAATATTTTACTTTGAAAACCGCAACAACTGTTACTATCCCTGGTAAGCTTACTGCAACGATAACTGTTGGGTAGGCGCGTACTACTTTAATTTGTTTTCCCACTAATTTATCAGAAATTTATGCGAAACGTATTGAAATAACCCTCTCCTTTTTCGTTTTAATTAATTTAAAATTAATGATAAACATATTAACTGTGATTTTACAAGCGAGGGAGATGATAGTACCATTTTTGTAAGTCTTTGGTATGACTCGTGGGTTAATCATTCGAACTGCGACCTCTCGCATCTGAGACGGACGCTCTAACCGCTCAGGACAGGAGCGGCCGTATGTATGTATGTATGTATGTATGCATGCATGTATGTATGTATGTATGTATGTATGTATGTATGTATGTATGTATGTATGTATGTATGTATGTCTCTGTCTGTCTGTATGTATGTATGTATGTATGTATGTATGTATGTATGTATGTATGTATGGTAGTGATATACATATGCCAAAACCAGTCGTATGATATTGAGCGAGAAACGCTGGAAAACCCCACTAAAAGCTTGACGTCAAAATTTTCCGTACTTCACGATGATGCATAAGTGATCTGCCGTTTTAATGCGTGACTGATGCTGATTTTAAAAGACACTCTTTGCAAATTTTTCATATAATTTGATGATAGTGCATCCAAGTCAGTTAAGCCCCAATTTAAAAAATAAATATTTTAAAATAATGCAAAATGAAGAAATTTAATTCATACGATTATTGACGTATTTATCGTATCTGATCAATTCGATTATTCTTTGCTGATCGAAGAATGAATCAGAACCTTAAGATATATATATATATTTCCTTAGTAAATTAAGAACAAAATTAAATCAAATAATTAATACATTTGTTATCACTTATACTTTCTGTAACCTTCGGAAAAAGCAAACATCCAAACGAAAAGTTTATTTCATCGAAATAGTTTAAAGTGAATAGAAGAGCTATGTTGGGCAAAATGGATAACTTGTAATTGTAGATTGGTGGCACAATCGGAACTACATTAGACAGTTTTAATAGTTTTACTTCATTAAACGAAGGAACCCGGTTCAAATCATATTGTTACTTTTTCCCCACAATTTTTCCTTATTCTTTGAAGTAAAATTTTATCCTTAGAAAAATTGTAATTTTAAAGAATAGAAGATGATAAAATTAACATGTTTATCTTCAAATTTTTTTTCTCAAGTTTTTCATACAATAAAAGTTTGTTAAGTCTTTTAAGTCCTCAAAGGGTTATACGGTATAATTATAAAAGTAAGAAGGAACAGAAAGACGGATTTTTGAAGCAGACTTTACTACAGCACACGAAGACAAGAAGAAATAAAGAGTAAATTTGAAAAAGCAAGAGACGAAAGGAAATCAACCTTAAAAGCTAGATCTATAGGAAGGAAAGAAAAAAACAGAAGCGGCGTCAACGGTACTCCATGACGACACAACTGGAAGTGGTCTTGCCACTGGAGGAAGTAGCCTTAGCACTGTACATGATAAACTTTGCCCTGATAACGTCGCCGCTAATGTTGATCGACCTGAAATTCTGATTGGCGGAAGACGAGCGGGCAATAATTCCTCCGAAATCATCAATAAAGTATCTGCTAGTTATTATCGATTATTCACAGGTGATATCATGGACATCGATGTTTATCGGGCACTTATCGATGAAATTACCAATGATTACTTCAGCGATTAGGTATGCAATTAGGTCAGTGACAAGAACATAACAGGATAATACTCAATGCTCAACGTGGACCTGTGATGGGCAGGGTGATAAATTCACAATTACCAGCATACAAAGTTATCTACGGAGATGGAATTGATGATGTTATTCAAGGTCTATTCAGAACGGTAGACCCAAAACAATTAGGAATGAAACCCATTGACGTTGTTCGTGAGAAAGGTATTGGTGCCATTGCTGATGTAGCTGGTAAAGCACTCTCAGCCATTCCAGACATCGAAAATGGCAGCCAGTAACAATTCCCAGCACTGAAATGATGCCTGCAAGTGTCAGTAAAATAACAAATCAAGCTGCGAATGAAAGGTTGAAAAAATTAGCTGGGGTGCCACTGACAAAACAACAAGCTGCCGAGAGAGAAAATAAATATAACAGCAAGTCTGAAGGAAGTGGTCTGACTCGACGTCGTTATAAATAATAACAAATATAATAAGATGTTCAAGCGTGTATCTGATTTGACATGGACGCACCCGTCCTCAAGGACGACTCAGTGCATGATTGTCAGTATTATTCTTATGATGCAAGTGTGCCTTACGCACTTGGAAGAATCGAATTACAAGTTCAGGATGCAAGCAGATTTTCTCGCCCGCTGAGGCATTCATTGAGATCGACGGTCAACTTTTGAAAGCAGATAATACAGAATATGGAGTTGGAGATCGAGTTGGTTTTGTTGATAATGGTGTTATGGCGTTGTTTAACAGTGCCACATACATGATTAATGGAACGAATATTGAATCATGTCTCGAAAATGTTGACGTTGCTACGAGGTACAGGGCCTCGCAAGATATTCCGATGATCGTTTACGGTCCACTGGTCCGTCAATGATGTTCGCGAGGGATAAGACTGATCACTCCGAGAATCGTAACAATGAACAGCACTGGAACTGAAGTCGCATCCATGAATGGAAATTTCAACCAGGGATTCGCAGCACGTCGAATAATGTTAACTGGTAATGAAGAATTTTCTTGTGCTATTCCACCATCACACATTTTTCGACTTTGAAGAAATGTTAGAAAAGTTATTTTTGGTGCTAAACACACAATTGTACTTGTTCGAAAAGCAACAGACAACGACACTATCTGGCGCCCAGTTGGTGTTGATGCTGGTAAAGTAAGACTTTCAAAACATTCTTTGTGGATGCCAACAATCGCTGACTGAAGAATAAAAGCTGAGGCGGCAAATCAGCGTTGTCATGGTTGACGATGACCACAGACAGTATTCAAAGTAATGTTGCAGGGAGTTTTAGCCCCACGACATATATTTGGAGTTTGTAGGATAACACCCAAGTAAATTCACAGAAGCAAAACCCAAACGTGTTTGATACACTCGGAGTTAGTGAAGTTGCACATGTTTATCATAGTTTGATGACATTCATGGCGCGTGATCAGAATGTTGATTCCTGTTTGCATATATCGCAGCGGAATTTCACATGATATATCCATCTATTACTTCTCACTGGAACACTGGATTTGTTTAGACAATCCGTCGTTGGCATTCATTTTCGAGCTCGTGCAGCTCGAACACCAGCTGCTCATGGTACGTATAGCGCAATCGCTGTAATATTATCAGACAAAACAATGCAGCTCGAAGGTATTGTTGGACCAATGAGAATGGTTGATGCACCTGTGAAAAATATATTATTGGTGTTGAACGCTATCCAGATATATACTTGAATCATTCATAATGTTGTATAAATGTTATATCAATACGTTAATGTTATTTTGACACCTAGTCAGATTAAAAAGCTATAATCAGCATCGAAAAAGAATTACGCATAAAAATATTACTAAAATCAACGGCGCTGCAAGCCCCAGATAAATTATCGCTGACAGAACGTCAGCTGAGACACTTTAATGACGCCAAGAAATCAAAGACCGGTATAAGACTTGATCTTTCTGTGGGTGCTATTAATGAAATAGCAAAAACTGGTGGCATATTTCCACTTCTTGCCGCTATACCAACACTGATTGCCACTGCACCTTCATGAGCCGCACATGGTGCGAACTGCTGCCGGGAACTGGCGACCGGGCAGGGTCTAGGGATCTAAAAACAAAGCGATGGAATCTAGAACTAGCATGAACAATCCCTTTGCGGTACGGTCGATCCGTTCACGAAATGGGTCTGCGACTAACATAAAAATTTCGCTAAGCAAGCTCCCATGTCCAAATTTGATTTTACTTAATGATGCTCGTCGATTAAGCATCAAAAACTTTAGAGGGATTTTCCAGGTAGTGTTGTATATGATTATTCGTACGGATTGGCACCACCAAAAGAATTTTTAAAATATATCAGTGGAATTGCTAGTAACAGTTCCGTATTTTATGTCGTGTTAGTGTATACGTACCAATTTTTTTTCCTTCTTGTACAGCCATGCACAAATGAAATTATTCATTTTTGCAGCAGACATATTTGCTTTTAAATAATTCTCTAAATTTGCTTAAGAGCCTATAATTACTACTATGACAATGAAATATCCGGGATATAATTTGCGCCTACATACATTTACATAAAACAATAGATGTTGCGAGAAATGGCCGGCTGCTGAATTTTGATCTTACATGAATTTCCAGGATTAAATCATTAGATTTTGCTGAGAATGTTCATCCGGTCATTTTTGGTTGGTTTGGTCATCATCTTAACGAACCAAATCCGAAGATAAATCTCATGGACAACTGTGCAAGGAATAAACGCGGTTGGGTTCCAATAGTACTAATGAGATTTATACTTGATACGAATATATTGTTATTGCTGACAGTGAGTGAAGCCATAATTTCGTATTGACCACAAAAAGAGATCTGGTTGCCAAAACCGGAAAGCAACGTCAAGAAGGAAACATCCTTTGCAAGAGATATGGGAGGAAATAAATTTGGTATATTTAAAAATTTAGCCTCATCTGGTAATAAGTGCCGTTATAGATTATAGACGAGGCAGGACTCGACTTTATAATTGCTGATACGGCAAAAACGGTGTATTTGCTACCAGGGAAAGTGCAAACTACCAAATGGAACAAAGTTAGGTACTATTATCAGCTATCGTGATGGGGATTCGCCGCAGTTTCGTCATTTGAGATCTTCAATACTCTTTTACTCATCAATAAATCTGTTATCGACGATTAATCGATTTTCTAAGGACGCTGTTACAGCCGTCACAGATTCATTTTAAATCAGCGAGTCAAACATAGGCCTTCTAGATGAACTTCTAATAAGTGTAGACGAAGCTCTTTGGGAGGACTGGTGAGTAAAACATGATCTAATATGCAATTATTCTAAGTCTGTAGATTATTAACTTCTTCTTCAGTATCACAAAAATGTGCAATTGTCGCAACCGTCATCAGCACCATCGGTTCTTGATCCCGTGTCGTGGCATAAAACCTGCCAGGGAGATGAAAGAGACAGGTGTTAAGCCTCATACTTATCACAGTTTCTTTTGATGGCGCGGTGATAAATGGACTACAGAACGAATGAGCGAGAAACATATTCCTAAGATCATCATCTGGGATAAATATGTACGGTATCTAAAGATACTTTAAAATTGTTTCTCAATTGGTTAACTACAAGATCAACGGCGATTATCACGTGCGGCGATCATGGTCAACCTTCCCCGTTCACAGGAGAATCGCTACACGAATGGTTAAAATAATATATGAACGCTTATAAGGAAATGTTAGACCACAGGTACACCGACGAATCGTTGAAGAAGCTTACAGCAAGGATGAGACTTAAATCCAACAAGATTCAATGTGAGATGATGCACAGCGAGATACCAGAAATGCCGATCAATCGTTTTGGGGATTTGTGGCGCCATAATAATCTGAGATTTGCACCCAGGAAACAAGTTCGTGCTTCACTTCAAAATAAATTATTCTCACTTCACAGGGACAAATTGCTTGATCTACCAGTCCCGTTATGCTATCGCCCAGCAGATACCCGTCGACAGAATATTGACTCTGAGATTCCGGGATCCCTGGAGAAACAAAAAATCGTTCTTAATGACATTGTTGTTGTCCCCGTTGATGCAGTGAAAAATTCTTAGCACAGCCATTATGATGGACTTTAGGATATGCAATAATATTTCATTCATCGCAGGGACTAACAATCTCAGATACCAATGTTTGGATTGTCTATGATCGTGTCGAATGGTCAAATCTGATAGTATCGAGAGTTACAAGAATGTCTCAACTATACAGGTTGGAAGACAATCAACCTCAGAAAATTAACGAGACTACCATAAGGAAAACGTTAGCTGGTTATCAGCAAATGACCAAAAAAATATATAAAAGTGAGTTTGATCTTGATCCTGAATTCATTATGGAGTTGAAACAATGACAAAACAAACACTGCGCAATTTGTAACACTATAATGTCATTGCAATTTTCTCCAAATGACTCACGACAATTTACCGTGGACAGAATCAATAGTAGTTTGGGCCATAAACGTGTCAATGTGATGCTGACCTGTCTTGAATGTAACAGACGTCAAGGAGCTAGTACCTTGATTTGCTAGCAAATCCATGCTGGTGGTAAGTGTATATCTTCAGGGATTACTTGTAATTGTTCACGGAAAAATCTACGTTGAGGAGCCGTCGAATCTAGTTTGTAGATTGCAGGCCTACCCGTAGATCTTGCCACTCTGGAAATTTTATGTGTCGTTACACTCCAAATAGGATCAGTTGCTCTTTTTCTTACCACCTTCAAGTTCACCAGTTTCATATGAATACCTGACCGTCACGTTACCGAGTAATAGTTTCTAAGGGATAGTCGTGTCTCTTAAACTGTATGTGTTTCTTTGCCATTGCATCGATGGGTTTCGTAGAAATTCTACTCCTGACTTCGTTCTTTAACACGGTTATTACGCTTGACAGTTTTGCAACTCATTCAGGAGATCTCGTTTCTCTGGAAAGTTCCTGAGTGTACTGATATCCAAGCAATCGCTTGGCAAGTGTTCGATTAAATCAAAGATTACCTAATCAGTATGTATTGCGGTGTGTCCACGTCTGATTTTGACATTATATTATTGCATCAGCGATGAAACAGCACCAAGAAATTCTTTGCCAGAATCAACCTGTAGCAATCGTGGTCATCGTAATGGTCCAAGTTGATAAATTCGTTCAAACGCGGCTGCAACTTCAGTTGCTGTTTTAGTTGATAATGGTTCCGCTTCTTTTTATCTACTCGGAACGTCGACGACCGACAACACGTATTTGTATGTGCGTCTCTGTCGGTTACGTGCTGCGTCAGTTATAATAGTGTCGTGGGGGAAAAACAGAATATCTGCCTGATGAATTACGTTGGGAGTGCTAACATCAAACCGTCCGTATTGAATCATTTTAGGTGGCTGCAGATAAATTTGACATATTACCTGTCGGGTCTACTAATCTCTTCAACATCACGCTTGACACCTATTGAAGCAGCGATTTTGCTATTCGCCGCTCTGCCTTTTCAGTATTCACTTGGACTATAATAAATCGATTCAACTATTATAATTATCGGTCAAATAATTGCCCTTTCCCACCGCTAGATTTCCACTCATCGCCGATCTCACCAACCAGTTGGCCAGTGACTCCTTATAATATATTTTTATAGACTTCAGCGTGTGAATCGACTTGACGTCGGCGAATGTTCGTTGTTGAAGATCGTGATTTTTATATGCGACATTATGAGCATGGCACGCTTCATCAATCACATTCATTGGAAATTCGCCACCTTTGGTTGATTGTTTAATTCAAGTCTAATATCAAGTCGAGTTCCAGATCCACAATAATTATATCCTTTAAGAAGTTTTTCAGCAGGATTATTAGCCCATGGAGTTCTTGATAATTTCCCGAGTGTTGCGGCGATATCACCCCATTTTGACCTATCACGAGACGCCACAAATTTGTATTTTTTTTTGTACCGCATTTCACGCACGTACCTGTAAGTAAACGTCGACGATTCTTCGTAGTTACTGTTTTTCAATGCACTGGTATCAGTGAATAATTTACATCGAACACGATATAAACTCATATACTTATCACACTTGTACAACATCAATGTGATTGACTTTTAAGCAACACGAGATCAGGAGCCAGTCGAGCATCATCCAGCATTGCCAAACTCTGTTCGTGCCATTATCATTAGCCATCTGGGTCTGGAAAAACTCAGTTGTTACTTAACCTAATATTGAGATGGCTCAAATGGGACAAACTTTGTTCAGTGGCTTCATCTGCGGATGACCAACGATACTATAATGTTCTTTAGGAATTCAATGAAAATGCAAAAGATTTGGAAAACAACAAAAACGGTGGCGGTGACGTCATGCAATTTATCACTGAGATTATTGATGCATTATCAGTCGATGATCTTGATGGTAGTGTTAATAATCTTGTGGTATACGATGATGTTATGCTCGACAAACAAACAAGTCCAGGCACAATAATCTCACGAGGTAGACATAAAAATACAGACGTCATTTATGTCACGCAACGATACGTTCAGGTCCCTAAAGTGATCAGAGATAACTGCAATCATTTGGTTGTCTTTAATGGCGTTGATACACATAGGCTGCGAAATATTCTTCACACTTGGTGTCCAGGGGCCATGGACGTGATTAGGTTTAAAAACTTCTTTGCTAATGCTCAGAAAATCAAGTATGGATTTGTTACAATATATTTACACGATCCAAGAACACGATAACGCATTGGTCTTCATTAAATGTTTGGTTGAGCAACCTGTCACCACTACTTTGTCTTACCCCAGGACCCAGAAGGTTCAGTTTTTAAAATCGTTAAAACGTCCAATCACCCCCAATTTTTTGGGTGACATTTTTCGCGAGCACTTTCCTATCTTGTTATAAGCGTTATTTTTACGAATCCTATAGTGAAGTGGCCTGCGCACCCTCCCCCATGACCAATTTTGTTATAAGCCTTATATTCACGAAATAAGGTCTCGAATGTTTGGCCTGTTCAGTCTCCCTCGCTTCAGTCCCCCCTTGTATGGTCAACTTTGATATGAATCTTATTTTGACCGAACATTTGGTCTATTCATCCTCCCTTCTGCTAATCGGTATCGATTCCCTCTCAACCCCATGAATAAAAAAGTGAAACTTTATGGTGCTGAAATTTGTATTATTATGTTTGAAAACATAACTCTACCACAATTCCAAAATGTAAATATGGAACTATTATATCATAAGGCCCGTTTCCCGTGAACCGACTCATATATATATATATATATATATATATATATATATATATATAGAGAGAGAGAGAGAGAGAGAGAGAGAGAGAGAGAGAGAGAGTATTTATTGGGACACCATCAATTACTTTTAACTTAATTTTCTTGTTCACTGCATCTTTTGGGACACATCCTGTAGGGCTTTTTGTGTTTTTGTTGAGTCTTGAGTTGTAGGACACCTTTTAAATCATTCGAAAATTACATGTCGGAAAGTGCTCTCTAACTTAAATTTTATTTTACAAAAACATATAAAACTGTGTATTTGAGAAAAAACTCTTTAATTCACTGCAGCATCACATCAACCCGACCATTTGCCTCTACACGTAAAATCATTCCTTTCCGTGCATAAACTTCTTTTAGCGTCCTCATCCTTGTACGATCATCATTTGAAGCAACAAATTTACTGAAGCGGAAACTGCAAGGACTAAATTAAGTTCTTCTTTTCTTTTGTGGGGCACACTTAAAAGAATCCAAAGAAGGCTTCCGAGGTCGGTTTTCTTTGCAATAAAATAACCTTTGTATTTGATATTCTATCGGTAAGTTCAAATACTGAGTTTATTGCTGGCTGCTAGTTGTGTTTATTCTCCACCCTGACTTCAATTTGCTTGGAATCTATAGTCATTATTAATACAAAAAGGCATTGATGTTTGCGGGTAAATAGTATACAGAGCAATAACTTGTTTTAATAATACTTTTTGTAACCAATAATAGTGAAAAGATTTGCACTCACAGTGAGAAACGATTTGTGATTTGCACTCACATTGAGTATATTTTCAACTAATCATTTTTATTTGCAAGATAATGACATATAGTTAACCTGGATATAATACAATCTTGGTTATTTTGCACCTGACACCGTGTCATGTGTGAATGGCAGATGTCTTCCAGCAGTTGGTTGATATTTCCCTATCGTGTTTGCGATTGTGTTGAATTCAGTTTTGAATCGAATAATATATTAAAACCTTTGAGTGCAACAAAACACGTTTCGTTTCTCAATACTGACACCAAAGAACAATGTGTCGTGTGTTATCTGACGTAAGCGATACAAGCTACAGTATCGATGCCTCCGCTACATATATGGAATTCGATGATATAATGTTTCTTTAATGCTTATGATGAAAAATAAAGAAGAATAAATGATAACAAGAGAGGGTTAGTTTCTATCATTTTATTATTTCCAGACTAGACAATACATATGAATCAAAGTATTTATCACTGTGGCCATTGAAAAAGTAGACACCTATCTCATCGACTACTTTGCAATTACTATCGTTCGTGTTAATGACGTCGACGTGAGCATTTTATGGCTGTGATGAGGAAGCTCGTTTTAAGAACACACCTCTGCATTCCATTAAGTTGCGTATGAACTGTGAGTCAGAAGGTTATGGAGTTCCCAGGTATCCATTCTCTTTTGTTGCTGTGTTAATGAAGTTCCTAGGTATTCGTTATTTTCACACGTAATGATAATTCATCAATGCAGACTTGACTTTCTTTTCTGAATAGGATGATTGATGTAACTCCATAACATTGTTCTATAATTATACCTGTAATTGTTCAACGAAGGCACGAGGAGACAACTGTTTTTCTTGTTGAGGCCAGCTTCACATTTTTGTCTTCTACCCCCCCCTCCCCCCACACACATTATTAGTCTGCAAGGAAGACGACATTCCTTGAGTTGACCAGAACTATCGGAAACTAAAGTTCCACATGAAGTTTGATAACTTCTATATGGTGGAAATTTCGTTATTCTCTGCCTTGGTCTGGAGTGAAATTAAATTGCCACAAAGCATATCCTTCGGCATAATCGTTCTAGGAAATGCTGTGGGTAAAATGCTCAAGTAAAATGCTGAACGAGGAAGGCATGATATTGTTGTTTGAACCTACCTTGGCACTGGAGCCCAGATTGCTGTTGTTCAATTTGAGAACTTTTACTTTCAGGTACAAGTAACTGTTGTTCACATCAATTTAACCGTAGGTGTGGCTTTTGATGTCCAATTCGATCTATTATGAGGTGGTTAATGACAACATATGATAAAATACTACAGATTCTGATTCTTGCATTGTTATCATCGTAGGGAGCATGGCAGGCAGATCGAGTACTTATTTGGAGCACTGGTAAGAATCTTGGTGTATAATTTTCCTTCTTCTTCAGTTATTAATCAATACGTCTAATTCTCTGCCATTTTTTTTCTTATTCTTTTTTAAATTTGTCTATGAGGTCTGGAGCGTTTTCGACGTCTCTCGCTGCCATCTCCATTCTGTGGAGGATGAATTAATGCCCTTCCCCAGAAACTTGAATCGAAGGGTATCTTGGTGCATTAGGAGGTCTTTTCTGTTTGAATCAACACATTTGTTCCTGTCTTCGTGAATGCTTCCTTAGAATTTTCTGAGTCGATCAATACATTGGGGTAAATTAGTTTCCTTGCCTCTAAAGTAATCCACGGGTGACCATAGATTTCAAGATGTGTGCAACTGTACGAAAAGCTGATTTTAACATATTTTCTGAACCATATTCTCATTGTCGATCGACTTCTTGGTACACATGTTACATCTTTTACAATTCACGGGAGAATCGGTTTAGAAAATGTTATTTCACCATGACTTTTCCTTTGGAGAGTACAATATATTTTCCAAGATATCCTTTTATACTATTTCCTGGCATGTAGATAATGAGAATGCTGTGAGCGTGATACGTATTTCCTCTTTCATCGTAAGCAGAGACGGCAGAATCCACATTGAAAGTAATGACTCTCAGCAACTGAGAAGCTGTTTCTTACATTTTACTAGACGATATCAGAATATACAAAGATCAAATTCATTCCTTCGTTCAGCTCAGAAGGAAACCAAAATATTTGTACAATCGATCGTTGTAGTGAATGTTTTTTCAATGTGGTGATATGTTCATGTATCCACCGAGAACAGCATACGAACGGGGGTCGGGTGAGAGGAATCTGACAGGCAGCGTGTTAAGGTCGGAAAATACATTTTGATACGGTGAGTTAATTTATGATACACGATCAATACACTTCGAGATTTCTCCAGTTCCTTTCCAAACTAATCGTTGAAAATAGCTGTAAACGTTTCGATGCGATGTTGAGCATTAAAATAAAATCCTGCAGGAATTCTCACGGAATAGATATTAAATTAAGGATCTGCTGGTGATGGTATTTTGGATTCATAAATAAGAGGATCATATTTCGCCAAGTGCTCTTCAACTTGTTTGGATTGGTGTTGGCGAAACGACCGTTGTGGTTCTTACTGCTGATATATTTCATTGAATTTATAGTGAAGAAGATAACCAGTACAACTGCTGAGTGAAATAGTTCACAGTTATCCAATTGTTGCAAACTCAAATTTCCAATGGGTGATCCGATTACCCAATGCACCACAAAGATTTGGCAGCAGAAGACGATTTGATTTTTATGGACACGTTCTACACACCACACCCGCAGTGGTTATTCTACTTGCCTTTTTGTAGTTCTTGAAAAAATAAATTCTAACATAGCTGTGTTTAACTGCATGATGGTAACATTTACTTTTTTGTGAAGCAGAAAACCGATATCCTTGCCAACGAACGTTCATTTCCTCGAGTCGACGTTTTCCACGTCGTCATCCTTCATAGTCACTTGTTGTAACTCAGGGAAGTAAAAGGCTCAGTTGACATTTCTCGGTTCATATATTCAAAGTTTTGTTTGCTTAACCAATGCGAGCAAAATGGTTTGTGTTTAAATCTTTTCTTGTCGAATGATGCCTCAGAAGAATCGCAATGTTTGCACTCGCTATAAACGCAAGCATAGTTATATACCATCACCTAATGGAAAGATTTAGCTCCCCATGTTTGTATGATATTGTGAATTTGTATATTACTTTAGTATTTCTTTTTATATCTTTTCCGTATCTTATTAATATAGCGTTATTAGTTTATGATATTGATCACTACTCATGGCGTGTGGATATAATCTGGGCTGATGTAAGGCAGATGACTAAGTATTGATCACTACACACGGTATGTTGGAGAGTGTATCTAAGATATTAGTCATTACACGCGGCGTGCTGTGGGTATAATGCTGCGTGTTGGCAGATCATTTAGCCAGAACGTGATCACAGATTATTTAGCCAGATCGTGAAAATAGCCTTCTAAAATGATCCTTATGTTTACAAAACAAAAACAATAACCTGTACAATTCACTTAGGAAATTGCAAAAATATGACCCAAATAAACATATTAACTTCTTCTGTTAATAATTATCCTGATATTAAGCCGATACACAGAGAGAATAATTTAGCTGTATATTAGTTGTTTACAGTGAATAAAATAAAAAGTCAATCAGGTCAAGAAAAAATGTACTCAATTTTTGACAGGGTCAAGTCCAACATAGAATGTTGCATTACAATAGCATGTAATGAAATATATTTTTTAAAAACTAACAGACAAACAATTAAATTAAATATACCTACCAATATATATATATACTATATATATATATATATATATATATATATATATATATATATATATATATATATATATATATATAATAATAATAAATATTGTGTGTGTGTGTGTGTGTGTGTGTGTGTGTGTATTGTCTATTGTTGCTGCTCTCTGGTCATAAACTAAATAACAGAAAGAAGCCAAACCAGCAATTTTTGTCAAACTCAACAAACAATTTAATTATCGATGTTATAAAGTGAAAATGGGAGTGATATTGGTATTGTTTTGGAAGAAAATAATTTTCTTAATAGCGAAAGATAGAAAATGTCTTTCTTGTAATGAAATTTATACCTACAGACCAAAGAAAATTATTGTCAACATGAGAAATAAGAGTTTTTTCTTTGGATGTCACGTTTTGGTTTTCATTATTAAATAAAATGTTGAAGTCATCTATATTACATTTTGCCCTTTTTGCTGTGTTGCTATTAATGCAACATTTATATTGACTGTATTTAATACCATGTAAATCTCCTTGCACTATACTTGAAGACTTTTAATGCAATTTGAAGATTATTTTCTAATTCAATTTTGCATCTGCGTTCATCAGAGAAAGTAGTATCATTATCATTCAGAATAGTTGATGGTATGTATTTTCTATCATTTGGGGAAAGTTCGTTTATGAAAATAAGAAACAAATGTGGCCGGGAACAGATCCTTATAGCACACCATAGTTTGTTCTTTATTGTTCAGATACATTTCCATCTACAGTCACTTTTTGAAATTCATCATTCATGTTTGAAGTAACCCATTTGTGAGCGGTGTCCGTGCGATGATATTTTTTTCTATTTTCTTTAGAAGTATATGATCTGTAGTATCAAACGATTTTCAAAAATCACCAACAATACTCACCGACTAATGTTACTTCTCCTAAAGTCTACAGAGATGTACGATCAATTGATATTGGTGCTGTCTGGACAGGAATAATTTTTACCTAAAACCAGATAGGCTACCACGTAGAAGAAGCTTGTGGTTATTTTAAAAAGTTATTATTTCTAAAATGCTCTCGAAATAATTTTGAAAGAGTTGGTTGGATAATAAGTGGCTGAAAATTATGTCATATTTTGCCTCTGACTTATGGAGTGGCGTTACCTATGCAGTGTTGCAAAAGGGGAAATTTACCAGTCTTCAGACTATGGTTACATATGAATACAAGTGTCTCTGCAACAGCAGGTGCTGTTGCTTTAAAAACCATCGACCTAACATAGCAAGGGCTATTTATTTATTAATGTCAATGTTTGGTAAATATTTGAAAGCAAAAGGCAAAACATACTCTGTACGTTTGAAATTTAATTTTAGTCGTGAAATGACAGTTTTAACGAAAAGACAACCCGAGGAAGAACAAAGCTGGTTCCTCCATCTTGCATTTTCAGGTATTAATTTAACACCCATAGGACATTTATCATACGGTTATGGCTTTTCATTCACAAGTCGTTAAATATTGGAGCAGAATGTGATCAACAGTGGATGATTCTGATATCTAGACGCAGTAGAAAATCAAACTGAGCTCACTCCATTTACTTCACTTTCGCATATATTTCTAGTGCAGCCTTCCTGACGACACGTGCTCCTCTACCTCAATGAAAAATAGGAGAACAAAAGTAATGAATATACGCCAATTTTCTCAATAGATGGAGGTGCATTACTGCGTTGCTGGTGTCGTTACAAGATAGTCACCTTTCTTTCATTGTTTTATTATTTATTTTTAAAAGGTAATACTTGTTAATGATGACAACGCATTACTCAATACATCAAATTCCCATTGGCTACAACAATCAACAATTGTTAGACTGAGGCTACAACGTCCCAGAGGCCGTGACAAGAAGTTCTTTGTTACAGTCAGTCTACAATACGTTCACAGAATCAACGACAGGCAACTCTTATTACAATCAGAACCTACAGCTTCCAAGAGTCCACGACATGCAACTGTTATTACAGTCAGAACCTGCGACTTCCCAGCAGCCATGACATGCAACTCTTATTACAGCCAGAGAATACGTCTTCCCAACGGCAACGCAATGCAGCTCCGATTACAGGCAGAACCTACAACTTCCCGGCCGCGACATGCAAATCTCGTTACATTAAGAGTCAACGACTTCCCAGCTGCTTCGACATGAAAAGGATGCAATCTAGCCATGAAGGATGTAATTCGATAGAAAACAAGATACTGTACAATAATATTGTACCATATGGTGTAGATATTTGGCGTCGTTAACTGTGTCACAGAGTAAATATGTTAAAATTCTTTACATAATCGTAGACTTGAATGTACATCTTATTAGGATGACATATTTGTAAGACAATGGCTGTCGTTCTCCTGGACAAATTTTGTCAATAGTAATTAGCTAACTGATCACAAATAAAACATTGTCGCCGATAAATTGACTGAGCTTGAACTAAATGTTAAGGACAATTGAAGATCAGATTATTGCCTTTTCTCGCTTGATTGATATTTACAGATACATCAGCAATTAAAGTGATATTTCGTGCTGAGGAATCGGGATTAAAGTACCACACCCAGAGACACACAACGGCTGCCGATCAAGGCTGGTTTAGGCTGGATTCCAACATGTCACCCAATCATTGTGAGGCTGACACTATAACCATCGTACCACGGTTGTGTGTGTGTGGGTGTGTATATGTGGCTGTGAATATGCCGCTGGTAAAAATACATTTGCTCAAACATTAGTACTGACCGTGTAATATCAAAGGTACAGCATACCGCTTATGTAAAAAGTTTGTGAATGGTAGCCTGAATGAAGTTCTGATGGCAATTTACGCATGGTTAGAGTCAAAGTTTGGAATGGTAGCCTGAATGCGTATTGATGGTAATTAACTTGTGGGTAAGATTTAAAGTTTGTGAATGGTAGCCTGAATTATGGCATTTTCCGTATGGTTTTAATTCGAAGGCTGTGAATGGTAGCCTGAATGATTAATGATGACAATTTGAGAATGGGTTGGGATCCTGAATGATTATTAATGGCAATTTACCTATGGGTTAGATTCAAAGTTGGTGAAAGTTAGTAGGAACGATACCTGATGGCCATTTACGTATGATTTAGAATCAAAGTTTGTGAATCGTAACCTTGATGATTGCTGATGGCAATTTGCTCATGGGTTTGTCCCAAACAAAATGTTCAAAGACGAGAAAGCAAATACGAGATAATAACATAGGACATCGTGTTATATTTATTTTTAACTTCTGTTCACCTTTAATAAAACTTACAAATATATATATATATATATATATATATATATATATATATATATATATATATAGCATATATATATATATATATATATTAAGTATGGCAAGTGTTGCTATGCTATTACATAAGGCTATTTAGATAGTAATGTAGATTAGAAAAAGTTAGAATGCATAGGTAGTTAGAAGTGAAAATGGATAGGTAGAAAAGAGTTTGGAAATAATTAGTTTTGTGTATGTGTGTGTGCGTGTGTGTGTGTGTGTGTGTGTGTGTGTGTGTGATTCACACGAGATTCATGAACACCGCTTGTCAGCGCTACATTTTCGGAACATTGACCTTTGAACTTAATCTTTGCGCTGGCTAATGGTTAGAGATGGGTTTCTTTTATTTCCAAAGACATCTGTCAAAGAAATTTTGTTATATTGTTACTCATCTTAGCTTTTAAATTGCCAGAGACAAGGTTAGAACCTTGAAGATATCAAATTCTGGATGCGTACATATGGGTTAGAAATAAATCCATAAACAAATCTCTTACGTTCATGTTTATTTACAATTGGCACTATATACGCCCTTATATCATTGTGTTGCATTACACAAGATAAAATCCCTAATTCTCTCAAGAATTACAATTTAACAATATGTTAGAACAGGAAGAGACAATCTAAAGCATCCATTCTCACACTTAAAGCTAACAACCTCCCCTCCTTAGAGTATTTGAATCTTATTAAAAAAACCACTTACCATTCCAAAATTCAGTTTAATTGCAACCTGATGTTTGACACCTGAAAACAGATAAGGAATTTCTCGTACCCAAGAATAACTGCCCTCAGCCAGACGGTAACGTTATAACTCACAGTCCTAATTGTTCAAAAAAGTGCTATAGGGAGAACATAACTTCACTTATTATTAAAACACTATACTACGCAAGTATCTGATTGCATCAGACTATATTATAATTAAAATATAAATGATAATTTAAAATATTCATGACATACGATAGATGAAAGAAACTATGGCCAGTTATATGATAGAAGCATGCCGTACATGTGCACATTAATTAAAGCTGCTGATATATGTTCTGTTTAAATATTCAGTTGCAGTCTTAGAGTATAATTTTATTTCTTTGATACAAATGCACCAGCAACATATCTTCAATGCGTTTGCTTTTGGCTCATTTTCTCGCGTGTTCTTTTAAACGATAACAGTTTAACCATAACGGTAATTAATGGGACATTGATGTTTCAGACGAATGGAAAATTGCATATACAACACAAAACGGATGGACTTCTAAAGACTTCTAAGGCAAGAAAAATATTTTTGCCATCATTTTCCATCGCCTTTAGAATGATTAACACTACGAAGAATAACGTCTTACATCTGATTGCTTTTTAGAGAGAGAAAGATTTTAGCCTTTAATGATGTACGTCAAAAGAACAAGAATTCTATAGAAGAAAGCATAAAGGAAAGACCAGGACCACTATATGGTTTCCTAATGGTGGCCTGAAAAGTAAATTGTGAGGTGCTTCTTTATCAGAAGGTAACAATACGAACTGATTTGAATGGTTGACAGATGTTTTCTTTGTAGACTGCTACTCTTTAATTTTAGAAAACAGTTTTGACTGCTTTGGCCATTTAGAAGACATATCTTTGACTAAGGAAGCAAAAACGCGATTAGAAGCATATGCTGTTATGAATACCCACCACTCTATGACGTGTTAATGCAATCGCTATGAAAATAGCGTGACCCACCACTCTGTTAGTTAATGAAATCGTTATGAATATTGCCTGTTGTATATGCACACAGGTGCCTTTTCATTTCATGTTCGTTTTATTCGCAATTCATTCGAAAGATAAATTTGGAAAGGCGCCTGGTAAGGCGCTAAACATTCATCGCACACACAAGAAAAACACCACGCGCCTGGCCTCCTGTGTGTATAGTATGTACGCTGTATCAATGATATACTACGAGATGTATAAGTTTTTCATTCAAAGGAAACGAAGCTTGCTGAGTTTCCTTTTAATGACAAATTTATACAACGGGTGGTATATCATTGATACAGCGCAAATACTGTACATATATTTTATTTATATCACATACAAATACATATATTTGCCCTTTGAACGGAGTTCAGATTTACTACAGGCAGCCGTGTATTAACCTATTGAAGGAACTCCTCACATCTCCGAGTGTGTCCGCTACAAAATGTAGTTCTATGCCTTTAGTGGCTATTTACAATCACCTCTGGATATTGATAAGTCGATTGTTTTCTTTTCTTGGTTTCTATTTTTCTCCACATTGATTAAATCAATATAATATACACTTATGATTTAAACATGAAAGATGGTTTTAATGATAAAAGTAGAGCAGTAGCAACACTTGGATAGCTACGCCATTCAGATACCGGCACATGGAAATTAATGTGGAATAGAAACTAAGCCAACTGGCGAACCAACAAGAGGTAATTAAAATATTTGAATATATTTACAGTTGATCTAAGTCATTCTGCTTTAGCAACAGTACAACCGACCACAAACTCTCTCTCTCTCTCTCTCTCTCTCTCTCTCTCTCTCTCTCTCTCTCTCTCTCTCTCTCTCTCTCTCTCTCGTCGGTTTGACTTTAAAACTCTGTCTATTTCTTTGTCTCTGTCTCTGTTTCTCTCTCATCCTTTGGTCGGTTTGACTTAACTTTTACCATCATTCGTAAGTCCAGAGATATCGTGGGATGACAAACGAAAATCCTCTACGTTCGCCATTTCATAGATTTTAGCCCGTATCCTGCTACGATGGTCAAGAGAGAGAGAGAGAGAGAGAGAGAGAGAGAGAGAGAGAGAGAGAGAGAGAGAGAGGCCTTTGGACATTTTCATATTTAAATACTAATAATCGATCTTTTAGAACATTATGGTATGTTTAAGAAAAAACAACAAAACATAACATTAAATATATCACTGTATGTGTACCACGTATCCGAGGAATTTACTAGTTTGCAACTTTGTATCATTGATAAACACTGCAGATAAAACCCAAGGAAAGTGCACACGTATCGTTACGACAAACCATATTCTTGTAGGTTACTTGGTGTAATTTCTGTTTCAAGGTTTTAATCCAGCCCAAATTCCATAACTCTCTCATTCCACATTTCTGCACAGTTTGTCCGTTATGCATGAGCGGGGATAGGAGGAGAGAAAGCAGAAAGGATTGTGATGAAAATGTGTACAATATTAAATTCATTTAGAAAACGGGGATTATTAATACTTTTCATCGTTATTTTCATACGTCACTAGTGACTAATGTGTGGAAATTGATCTAGAATCAACTGCAGACGCTCGCGAGAATGTTTATATATGCGTATTATTGCGCCACGGGCGGATCACAATTTAATATACCAATAGTATTGGTATATCAAATTGCTTTATACCAACATTTTAAATGCATGTTATTTTTTAATGTATGTGGTATATATATATATATATATA
>JAECUM010007025.1:0-35729 GCA_016617855.1 Megalonaias nervosa | reverse complement strand
ATATATATATATATATATATATAAACTCCTGTTACATGATTTTATCCAATTTTTATAAATTTTATTGATGGCTGTAATTTGTACAGAACATCCTTAGTTAGTTTGCCTATGTGACCTGAGTCTTTTGAGGGCATAGTATTGCGTAGGATGTATAAATAGATGCTTACGTATGTGTTGACAATTATTGATAGTAATCTTAATAATAAGACTTAAATGGCGCTTTTGTCTTAATTTCTCGTTGGCTGATGGGGTTTCGACGTTTGTAGAAGGATTCAGTAACTTCGCATTGGTGTGGCTAGGTCATATGAATAGGCAAGTTTGACGCACAGTGAGTAGTGTGATCGGTCACGTGGGGTGTATTGCGAAATATAGTCGAAGTAGACGGTGTATGTAAATAGATAACTGAGCAATCAGTTTCATTCCGATCTTGTTGTCATCCTCACTTCTTGTATTTCTGTTGTGAGTCTGCAGACGTGTTTTATGTAGTGCTTAGAAATTTTTCGAGAGGAAAAACATTTATTTGGACTGTTCAGTGGAAATAGAAAGTGCTCATTATTTGGACTATACTTTTATTCTGGAACTGCTGTGAATTCTTCGAAGGAATTCTGGACAACGCCATCTTGACAACATCATTGTTCTTGAAGTACCAGAACATTTTGGGTTTTGAAATGTATAAGGAACTTTTCATTTGTTTAGGACTTTTATAGATCTTTATAAGAAATTAGTTTTGATTCACATCATAATAATATAAGTTCCTCTCATATTTTTATTTATAGCTTTGATAATTAAATTGTTTCTTACGTTTTACAACGTTTGTTGGTTTTCCTTTTTTTCTTTTACTTAGTTTGTGGCCGTAGAGTCGTAACACCTCCATTATTTGGCTTATTTGGCTGATCTATTTGCTCTTAAGGAACCACAGGCTAATTCGATATTAATTTACAGAAATTTTGTATAATCAGAAGTTGAATCTTTTGGAAAATTTATTGTTTGAAACAACTATTGTTTTAGGTAATACACTTGTCAAAAACGTTGTATTCGTAAGTCGTAAGAAATATTTTATGTTATTAGATGTATTAATGTTAACCTTTTTGCTGCGGATGATGTTATGTTGGATGGATATTGCTACAGTTAACGTATATCAAATATATATTATCGTTCTTCTACTTGCTTTTTCTTACCGATCGTCATAAAACTGATTCTATTATTTCTGCAAAATATCATAAAGAATACATAGACACAGCGCGGGTTATTTTTTTTGTATCCCAACATTTCGACCTATAAACGAGCTTCCTTAGTGAATACTAAAGACCATACACAAACTCACACACAGAATTACAATCGTATAATAATAATTTCCTTTATGACATACAGAAGCAAAATCTATCCAAAGAAATGGAATGGTATGATTTAGTGTTTTACGTCAGAGCAACATAAGTGGGTCATTTAGTGCAGAGTAAATTAGAGCGAAGTTCTTTGCCTAAAGGTACACTAGAGTAGAAGACCTAGGATGATTCAATGGTTTATTTCTACACCGCACCCTTTCCATCACTAATCCGGCACGCTAACCACGGAGCCAGTTGTGTCAGATTGGGCGGTCTGCGTTTTTTCCCCTCACCATCCTGACCAGTCACCACAGCCTCTGTCCTCAATGATTTGTCAAGCAAGCGACATACAATGCGATACCAGTGGATGATTAATTGTCCACGAAAATGAAGATTTTTTTTTACGCGACTTGTATTGTCTGTAAATCCACAACTGCACGGTTTCTTATCCCTGCTCGGAGTTGTCAGTGATTTTCCATTTCCGCCTGCACTGCCTCGAATTCGGTTATGCTAATTAATCTATCCTCGACAGCCACCGAATACATCGTGTTTAGATTGCTTTTTGCTGTTCCCAGAAGCTTCGAATAAATACGTACTCGTGAATGCAATCGTATCAAAAGTAATTTTTTTATGTATATTTAATTTGCCTTGTTTGTTAGTGTTTTCTTCATTGTGTGTTATGGGCCAAGTAAAATTGTATTTTATAGCTGACCTTGTTGAAAATCAAGTTTATTGTCTGCCTGACCAGAATCATTGAATTTTTATTCTGTAAATAACTACTACATAGTTTATATTTCTCTGTGAGTGTACCGTCACTATTAGGATTATTACCTTGGTCTGAGTCAAGGACATTATGTTTACCATGTTCTTTATTATCATTATACTAACAGACCTTGTCTAATTATAACTTAGATTGTTCTGGAAAAGAACTTTGTCCTACTTCCTGGCTCTCCATTTGTGTCTTAGTATTTTTTTTTATATCATCTTGTTTATTTATAAATTATTTATTCTTGGTGTAAGATCTTGAACCATATATTGTAGTCAATATTTGATTTGGACTGGAGTTTATTCAGATTATTTATTCACTAGAAATACGATGTGCTCAATAATATTCTTGGAAAGAGACATTAATCTGGAGTTATAGTGAATTCAAACAAGGAATCCTTGGACTATATTACCGTGTTTCAACAAAAGACTGTTGGCACATCATTACAATTCAGGCCACTGGGAAATTATACATTGGAAACTACCGGCCACTACAGGCACTTCAATACCTTCAGCGCTGGAAATAATTTGGAATACCACTAAAGTTTATTCAGAACTTTATTCACTGGGGCTTGTGTTAGTAACTTTAGAAATATTTGAGATTTAATTCGCAATACCGTAAGTTCGTTATTATATTTTCACTTTGTATTATAGGGAAAACTAATATTTGTTGAATTTTGCAAAGCTTGTTGTTGATCACTGTTTCTATTACTTATATTAAGACCATGGAATCTTGATAAAAAAAATTGGGAGCTCGTGTACGGGATAGATATTTCTCAAAAATATTTAAGAAAACTTTGCTTGTGAAATTTAAATTCATTTGTTTCAGTATTTTCTTAGTCTCAGGTATTATATTGTATGTTTTAGAAATCTATAGTGAAGCTAAGACGATTTCACAAGGTCATCTAAAGTGGAGAACTCTATTTGAAGTCCTACCAAGGAAAGGTTAGAGTCCTTACAAAAGGATGAATTATCCCAGAATATGATCTCTCTGAGGCGAAGGCTTCTTTAACGAAGCGAGAAATAAAACTATTTTGGTTCGGTATTTTGTAGATAAGAATGTTATAGATAAAAGTCCTTTTGGTTTGATTAGTAATTCTCCATCTAGCTCTAACTTGTTTGTTATGAAATTCAAATTAAATTACAAGAATGAAATCGAGTTAAGAAAGCTTGAACTCCAGAAAGAAGAATAACAAATGCAACTGGAGAAAGAGGAGAGGGAGAGAGACAAATGCAGTTGCAGCTGCAGAAAGAGAAAGAGCAGAGATAAACGGAATTGAGAAAGATGAGAGAGATACAAATGAAGCTACAGAAAGAAAGAATTGCATTTGTAGAGAGAGGAAAGATAAAAAGAATTGCAATTGCAGATAGAGGAAATGCAAAAAGAAAAGGAAGAAATTGAATTTAAATTTAGATGATAAGAATTAGAGCTGACAAGTGGACAGCACTCACTCACCTTATACAGAAATTCAGGTTTTGATGTTATTAAAATGTTTAGGTTAGTAACCTTTTAAATTAAAAAGAAGCTGGCAAAAATTGTCCTCGTTTTAAAAAGTTGAAATGGCTTAAAGAAATTTGGAATCTGCTATTAAAATGTGCACTTATTGGCAGAGCTCGTGACATCTACCATTCTATGTAAATATAACAAAGTGTTGATTACGATATGGTTAAGGAATGTATCTTGAAAGTTTATGAGTTGGTACCCGATGCATATCGATAAAGGTTTATGAACTATGAAAAAGAAACTTGAAAAACCCATGTCAAACTTGCAAGAGAAAATAGGAATTATTTGATAGGTGGTACTCAGCAAGGAAAGTTGGTCAAAGTTACGATAATCTCACACGACTCATCTTAGTTGAAGGGTTCAAGAACTGCGTCAACAATGACGTTAAGGCTTATATTGATGAGCAAAAGATCGTAACTTTAGAAAATGCTGCTCGTACAGCTGACGATTATTCCTTGATTCACAAAGTTTATTTAATAGTAAGTCTTCTACTCAGTAGGTCATTCATAAAAATCTGTTTCAGTCTCAAACGAGAACTTCCAAATCTCACGGTGGCACAACTTTTAGGAATCAAGTTTCTGATAAGCTTGATAAAAAAATCCTTATCTCTTCCTACGTGCACTTAAGATGTCAAGGTTACGGTAATATATTGAAAGCAACACATTTATTGGGTCAAACAAACCACAGTCTGAAGAATTATGAACCATTCATATCGAAAGGATTTTTATCATTTATTAGTAATTCTGCCAATGCTATCCCTATTAAAATGTTAAGGAACACGGAAGCTTCTCAGAGTCTTTTAGCATCAGGTACTTTGCCTTTAGATGATACGTTTTCTTCCAACGAGAGTTCTTATTCAGGAAGTAAAGTATGACTTTATGTTCCTCACCATTGTGTAAATTGCTTCGCAGACATAGTCTCAGGACCCGTGACAGTAGGAACAGTGTCGTCTTTATTCAACGTGGGTTTTCACTTATTGGTAGGCAATGACCTACCTGGAGATAAGGTTCTGGGTAATGGATTTATAACTGACAAACCTAGTTTAGATGAGAAAGTCGATCCTATTGAAAATGAAATCGCTGATTTATACCTACCTTGTGCAGTTACTAGAACTATGGCAAAGAAAGATCTTGCGAATCACGTGGATCAGGAAATTACTACTTTAGCTGACACATGCATTAGTCAGGTTTTTGAAGATGTTCTTTTTGCTCCTCGTATTGATCAGTTAAGAGGTATTAATCCCAGTGATCATCTTTTTGCTACTTATTCTCTTTACTCGTATCAGGGTGACAAGTAATAATCACTTGTTATAAACAGGAAAAAGATCATGAGATCTCCTGTATGTTTCAGAGGGCCATTAGTGAAACTGAAGCCACAGAAGTACCTGTTTGTTACATTGTTAACGACAGGATCCTTATGAGAGAACGGAGACCACCATAGGTACCCGCTGGTGACGCGTGGTTAGTGAGCTAACAAATTGTTTTTTCAAGTCGTATAGCAGGAAAGTCCTAGTTTACCCCAAGAAATTCCTTTGGCTGGTCATTGATGGGTTAATAAGACTTATGACAAGTTCTTGACTTGTTATCTAAAAGTGAGTTTTGCCTTGCATGTGTTACATTTCTAGGACATATCGTGGGACATGGACAAGTTAAACTCATAAACGCTAAGGTTAAGGCTGAATTCCCTGTGGTTACCAGTAAAAAGCAACTTAATGCGATGGTTTGGTTATGGCTGGATATGATTATAAATTTGGCTCCAATTTTTCCATGTTTGCTGAACTTCAGATGAAGTTCTTGAGTTAAAAAACCAAATTGTATTGGTCTGAACAATGCCAGAAGTCTTTTGATAAGCTAAAGGCCATACTTAAGAGTGCTCCAGTTCTTTCAACTCCAAATTTCAGTCAGTCATTTCAAGCAAGTTCATTGTTTACCTGACCAGAATCATTGATTAGTTTTATTCCGTATACCTCTATTTCATAGTTTATATCTTTCTATGAGCGTAGCTTAACTATTAGGATTATTATCTTGGTCTGAGTCAAGGACATTATGTTTACCATGTTTGTATTATACTTTTAGTAACATACCTTGTTTAACTATAGCTTGAATTGTTCTGGAAATGCACTTTTATCACACATTATGGCACTTCTTTTGTGTCTTACTTTCTTTTAGCTAATTTAGTTTATCTAGAAATTATTCATTCGTGCTGTAAGATCTTCCAGCAGACTCATATGTTGTGTTCAGTATTTTATTTGGGTTTCAATTTATTTATTAAAATTATTTATTCACTTGAAATACGAAGTGTTCTAAAATATGTTTCGAAAGAGACATTAACTAGGAATTATAGTGAATTCAAACAGGGAAACATTGTATTATATTACTCTGGTTAAAAAAAGGCTGTTTGCTCATCGTTACAATTCACGTTATTGGTATATTAGTAACCGGTTTGTATACTTCAATGACTTCCCCTTCGCCATTGTATAAACAATCCCTGGGTGTTTTTGCAACTGGTGGTGCAATCAACGCTTCTGCATTTTCACGTGCACCCACGATGTTTACAAGTTGACCTCGAGTTATGATTGTTACATTCGGGTGGTTCTAATGGCCAAAATTTACTTGACCGTTAACAAAATTATATGAGAGTTCGGCGACAAATGGAGCAAACATGTTATCGATATTAGCATCTTCTGGCAGTTGGTCCAAAGCTCAGTCGATAAATAATAAATTCCGCAACCTCATTATCGCAGTCAGATTCCATTATTTATATATAATGATAAAATCTCATCTTAAACACTAACGCGATTGATGGCAATGTACCCTTCCGTATAAACGTTGAGTGTTTTGAACTGAATTTCATTCTACAGCAAAAGTGATCAATCTAGTACTTCGTGATATTACTGGCACATAATTAAGGTTAAGATGCCGCTTATTATTTATCAACATTACCATTCGACCCCAATTACCTTTACTTCAAGTTATGATAAACCAGTTTGATCTGGAGAAGTGCATCTTCAGGATGTGACTTTTAGGTCTATCAAAGCCATTTTCATTAAGAGAATCTAAAATAAGTCAGTATTTTCTAAGGTTTTATCTTCAATTAGTTTTTCTCCTTCTTTCATTAACATACATGCAATTGTGCACCATGGCGTTGCTACGCGTAGTGGTGCAGGTGTATATGCGCTTTGTTTTTCCAAATTTTGTTTTATGCATCATCAGTTATAAACATACTATATGATAAACGCTACAGACTCGCTGCTGTCTTTGATTCCATCGAATTTTGTGATTTTGGTCAGATCTTTGTGACAGCTCCTTTAATCTTGACAAGAACATCTTGCATATCAACAGTAGACATTTTAATTTTGCCAATGTGATCTTCATAAATCACAAGGTCACCTGGGCCAATGCCAACAACACGACTTGTAAACTCAGTGAAATCCGCTTTGGTGGCAAACTGGCTCAGATCCACATAAGCACCGTGTCGTCGAGCTGAGTAACGTTCATAAATGTTAATAGCATTTTGTATAATATTAAAGATCCGTTAATGTGAAATCAGTAAGTGCTTGCTCGGTTGGTGAACGCTCAAGTGTACGCGACGCTACAACAACAAGTTGACCGCTTAATTGCACATCAAGCAAACATTGTACCGATATAGTTGAATACAACAGTGGTTGTCGTCCACGTAGTGCGCTAGTGCCCTTCGTTAATTAACAACTTCAACTGGTGCTGCAAGCCCACACGAGTCAAAATACAAACGATGTTAAGGTGTCACCACATATGCAACACAGTGAGTGCCAGAGTCCTGTTGTCAAATCCAGGTTGATAATGCCGGTTTCACGTGTGCGTGGCACCATCGATGCAAGTTCATTTCGCAAAAAGACACCACGAAAATGCTTGACTGATTTTGCCATGGCAAGTAAATCTATATTGGTCAATGGACTGGTCAAATGACGTGATCTTCAGCGACCCGGTAATCGAAGACCTCTGCCCGATGATTTAAGCGACTTGTTCCTGGCAATCGAAGGCCTTTCCCTTTTATATACAGCCTCCAACAACCTTTTTCAGCGCCATTCCTAATGCAGTTCCGACATTCCCTCCTGCCTCAGCATTTACTACCACTGGGGCTGCTGCTGCCTACACCTCTGGTATAGGATCCAAGGAATACAAATATTTCAGCAGTCTTCTGCATTTTTGTCACCTCTGACTTGGATAATTTTAATATCACAGAGGTATTTTTGTGTTTGATCGCATTAAGCTGAGCGAGTTGTGTTTGGCTCAGCCGCACACATTTCCAGATAGGATATTATTTAAATACGTAACGGGTTGAACTTTGAATTTTATGTATTTTCGACATGTGCCTTGATAACCCTCTTGTCAGAAAGTATCACAGCATTCAGTGTATTTGCGTCCTGATTCATCAGCGATCGCGCACTGATACAATGACAACCACGTACCGTGCACTGACAACGATGTTGGGGCCATAATCATTGTGTAAATCATGCAAATGTTCAGGGTATTATAGATCAAATTGAAAGAGGTATCAGCGATCACTGTTGATATTGTCATCGTTTATGTGTTTTTCTATGTCAGTTTGTCCAGGATCAATCCACCGAAACTAAACAACCGGCAACGGTTGCATCATCGCCTTTTTGGGATTTAGATAATATTATAACTTCTAGGAACATCGGATTCATATCAGGTCACGTTTGGGTTGTTTGCCCGCGCTGATCTGCGACTCGCCGTAGAAATCTCGTCACGAAGAGAGCGCTCAATAAACAGATGTTGGTCAATGTCTGTGAGCAATTAGAACTCGATTTTAGTTTTAATCTACAATGTATCCCAAGCCATACCCGGTGATGAGAAGTAATATGCAGGATCAAGCTTGTACACGTGTATGGCAGTGTCACGAAATTTCTCAAACACATCAGTGAGCAACAACACATTGGTGCGGAAATACAGAGTCACCTATCATTTTGCATTCGAATGCAGACCAAGCTTGTTTGCGTGCTCGGACTCTTTCTCTGAGATGCCTTCTCGATCCAGTGACTTATGCAACGCCTAAATCGGGTACAAATGAGTTTCAGCAAATTTGTCCCAGTCACTCATGTCCTGGTATCGATACACACTTTAGTTTTGTGGTCGTTCAACGTAGAGCTTTCCACTAAAACGTTGGATGATGTAAGGAACTTTCATTTTTCCTTGCACAGCGTGAATTTGAGAATGTTTTACTTGGTTGTGGCATTATTGTCCGATACGGTTTTTCACTAATACCACCACAGTAAAAGTCATTGTCGACCAGCAGTTATTGGGTGTGAAATATAATCATGCAACGTCTGCAACGATATTTCTTACCGTTATGCTTGATGTGTTTGCTAAGCGACCGAGCCAAATTCTTTATCCATAAGTAGTGCTATATCGATTCTGACTTTTTCAATACATTGTCTATGTGGGGATAGTGCAAGCGGATGAAAGGCTTTATCGTATGTGTACATATTAAGAACGATACCATGGCGTTGGTATGCACATTAATATCGATACCATGGCGTTGGTATGCACATTAATATCGATACCATGGCGTTGGTATGTAACTTGGTCCACGAAACTGTTGATATTGTGAGATATGTACCTCGACTTGGGCACAATCTTGTGCTGGAGTATTTATTCCATATCTCAAAAATCTTTTCAATATCATTATAAATTTTATCATTAATAGCGCTGTGTACTACTGTTCAGGATTGTGCTCACACCGCTTTGAATTCACCGTGTTGCAGTTTTAAATCCATCCTTGTCACGACAAAGCGGCATAACCAAATGCGCTTTAAAGAAAATATCTGCTTTAACTCCAGATTGGTCAAAGGTTTGCAACAGGAATCTAGCTTTTCGCGTACAACTTGGTCTTAGCATTCCATGCTGTTTTGCGATTTGGTTTTGCTGAATCACGGTAGGCTTGCTTTTATAAGGGGAAAGGCTTCTTTAATTAAAAAGTCCGTCAATAACTTGAATTAGTTTTTGAATTTTACCAGGATCAGAATCTGCAATTGTTTTAATCCTAGCTATTATTTCGTTTATTTTTGTATCTGTACAGACACAGGTATTTGTGCAATCATAGGTGTTTGTGTTTTACGCGCCTAGTAACATTCACGAATAGATCTACATGGCCGGCAAAGTTGATTACGTGATTTGACTCCCATGACACATCGTAGGTATGAGTACCTGAACCAGTACGTAACACTGGCATATGTGTTTTACAGTGTTTATAGTGGAATGTTACAGTGTTTATAGCGAGAGTTCGTAATTTCCAAGACATATGCCTTTAAATTTGTTACATCCCAGTGCCATTGAGCTTTTTATAGAAAGTAGAAATTTATCTAATTGGCCGTTAGTGCAAGATAGACAGATCCACATTTATTTTGATCTGAAATACTGACTACACATTGGTTTTGTAAATAAATGGTGCGTTATCTGAATCATCCTTAACAGATAAATCCATAAACTCATGGAGAATGAGTCTTAAGTTCATTTCGGCCCAAAAAGCTCCAATGATCCATACCTGATTACTGCACCAACCCGTACACTACCATTCTGAGCATCAAAGTCTATGATTCTAAACGTACTGGAGCGTTCGTATATCTCATATTTGGTTTTCCGCTTCTCCTTACTTAAAAAAGGAAAGATAAAACCCCGACAATGGTTTAGTGGATGCCATTGATTCTTCCAGTCGCCGACGTTGTATATCGTTATAAGCCTCCAGTGGTATTTTATGTAGTAGCCCATGAAGTCCGTCAGCAGTAACACGAAATTGCAAAAGAGTCCTATTCGGAATCCTCATAGCGAAATTCCTTTGCGGCCCTAGATACATGGTCTTTCAGAAAGGAGTCCGCGTAAATAACCTCAAATGACCCCACAGTGAGTACAATGCCAGCACAAATGTTTACAGAACAACGTACGTACCCAATAGTGTCAACCTTTTTGTAAATCTCATCAATACTTTCGGGTTGTTTATGTTCGACAACAACCATTACTAATTTCCTCTTATGTTCGGGCTCTTCTCTTCTGCATCATTCCTTAGTGAATTTAGTTTCCTTTCCAACGTAATACCCCGGAAACATTTGTTTAATTGGCTTAATCTTGGATATCTTCACCATCAGAGTTACAGTTTTCTTTAAACTCATGAAACGTTTCAGACGCTTCAGACGTAGTGGGCGATTAAGTCAGAAACTCTACTTTTCCTGCTATACATTATGTAAATTCTTCTTCTTGTCATTATATACCACAGTAATTCTTTAATATAAAAGGATATTTCTCCGTCCAAGCTGCGCTTTTAAATTAGTAGTTTGAAATTTTGGCACGCGCCTAATTGTAACCGTTTATGTGAGGTTTCATAGCCAACTAACGTGTTCAGTCATTATTTGTTTCAGATGTGATTCCAAGAATATGCGTGCCACGTATACATTACTGAAGTCGAACTTACGATAATGAAATTTGACTTTCACTGTAAACATTCACCAGCTGGACTCTATAGTCTCCCTACTTAATAAGAAACGTTTGTCCGAAACTTGGATTCTAACCAGCCATCTTGTGTTTGATAGTACAGCTCGTTAATCGTCACGGCCACTGTTCTATTTTGACAGTGTGAATGCAAACCACGTCATCATCATCATCATCATCATCATCATCATCATCATCATCATCATCATCATCATCAATCCCTTAACACAAGAGGTCGTTGGGGCACCACAGTTGACTTTGCACCCAATTCTCTCCATCTTTCCCTGTTCTCTACTGCCCTTTGGGAATCTCCAAATCCCATGACTGTCCACTCCTTAATCTTGTCTTCCCACCTCTTTTTCTGTCTGCCTCTTCTTCTTCACCCTCGCACTGTGCCTTGCAATATTGTTTTTGCCGGTCCAGATGATCTTGAGACATGACCATATCACTTCAATTTGCGCTTTCTTACAGTGGTCAAGAGGTCTTCGTAGGATCCGATGGCTCGTTGGATCCTGTTGTGGACTTCTTCGTTGGTTACATGGTCAATGTATGAGATGCCCAAGATCTTGCGGTAGCATCTCATTTCAAAGGTTCGAATCGTTTATTGTAGATCTGACGTGAGCATCCATGTTTCACAAGCATAAAGAAAGATAGATATGACAATCGAGCGCATCAGCCTTATTTTGGAACCAAAAGCAATGTTGGTATCTTTCCATATCGGTCTCAACCTTGTTATTGCTGCTGTTATCTGGGCAATCCTGCAAAGTAGTTCTGGTTTGGAGCCCTCGTCTTTAATAATTGATCCCAAGTACTTAAAGCTTGGGACTCTTTCCAACTTCTGTCCACTGACCTTTATTTCTGCACTGATGCCGTTGGTGTTGTTTGTCATCAGTTTGGTTTTTTCGGCGCTAATCTCCATACCGTATGCTGTGGAGGTTGTGTCGATGCGTTCAACCAAGTCAGTCAGTTCTTTTTCATCTCCTGCTAAACCGTCCATATCATCTGCAAAGCGAAGGTTTGTGAAGGTTTGTGATTGTTCTTCCTCCGATGCTGAGTGTGCCATTGTGGTCATGCAATTCATCCTCCATGATCCTTTCCAGGAAAATGTTGAAGAGTGTGGGTGACAGTCTGACCCCAACCACGTGCTGGATGTTAATAAATCGTTTGGAAACACATGATGGGCAACTCCCTTTATCAGCTAATATGGATATTTACGCCATTACTATATATACCTTGTGTAATGATAAGTATAGATAGTAGTTGTAGGCCTATGGGATATTTCCAGCTCTTTCACTATAATTATTTCAGCTATTTTTCGATGTTAGCAAAGCTGTTCAAACACAGTGCAGAATATATCAAAATATCGTATCTCTCTAAGAATATAAGGCACGTAAGATAGATTTTTATTTTGATAAAATCTGCATCAGTTCTGGATGATTTAATCACGAAGCTAGCTTACATAGCCTGGGAAGTATTGATTTAGCACGTGGTGCCTAGTAGCCGTATATGGCCTACAGAAGGTGTATGCGTTTTTTATTACTTTTGTGGATTAGACATCCACGGATTGCACATTGTATGTCTCTCGCTTGCCAGATCATGGGGGATAGAGGCTTTGATGACTAGTCAGGACCCAAATGGGAAAAATGGCAAACCTCCCATTCAGACACTGAGTCGCTGTGGCTCATACCTATGTATGTCGCCTATTGTGACATTCAGGAGGGCTTAATGGGCTTATTATGCATCAACGTGCAAAGTGACGGGGCGAGGTGGAATAAAAAGATGAAGCAAAGAACAAGAACAGAATTACAGAACAAATAGCTACATGTTTAAAATTAGACCTAACTTGTCGGTATTAGATGAATAGAGAAAACGAGTTTGGATTTAAGGTTGAAGTCTGCTAACGCTATTTTGGCTGGAGTAGCCTTTTTGCGAGAGATTTTGGTCACCCACGGGAGACATTCAATGCAGGTGAAATATAGTTTACATTCTGGTCTTTATATTCCGGCTAAACCCAAAGTAATTTGTTACGCCAATATATTAAGTAGCACACATAACTACTGTTCTATGAAAATAATGCTGGTCATCAAAAACAAAGTGGTTCGTCTTTAAAATATGGTTATGAAATCTGACATAGTTTTCAGGAGAGGTACGACTGTCCCACGTTTCCGTGAAAGCTTGCATGCCCCTGTAATCTGGTATGTTTGTCTGGAAGGAGCAAACACTCATGGTGTCAAGGATAACATTATTGCACAGATTGGTTTAAGGGTTTTGTGGAGATAGTGTGCGGTGTTCTGTATATAAGAAATGCATTGTTGTACAAAAGGGTGGAGCTAGTAGTCGGTAAACTCTGGTATGTGTTCTGTCAGGTGATTGCTGCGAACTATATTAGGCCTACCGAGTATGCCTTGTGAATTTTGTTTGGGGGGTGTGTCTTTAAAAACGGGAGAGCTTTGGACCAGCAGGAAGCAGATGAACTCAGGTCTTTTAATAATGTATTTCCTATAGTTTGCAAATCTTTAAGTGTATGATTCATTGGCGGAGTATTTTACTGTCAGATTTTTGTCCTGTGTAAAAACCTTTTATACCATAAGTGTTTGCTGGTCTCAGTGATGTAGCTACATTCGGTCATTGCAGCAGCGGAGTATTCTTTATCTTCAGGTTTATCTGTACCACGACTCAGTCGTAGTTTCTTCGTATGTAATGTTGTTCCTTAGTTATGATTTTTTTTTTCATTATTGTAAATGATTTTGCTTCTCTGTGCCAAAATGAACACACTTATTACTCCACGAAGGTGACTCTTAGCGTGTAACTTTCTATATGTTGTTCATCGTGCCCCTATGAGGACATTTCATAGGTCTAAATATAGAGAATCATTTTGCCTATGCCGTTTTCTAACTATCGTGTCCTTATATAATATTTGGACTTTGGTTTGCATTTCCATCTTGGAAACCTGGCGCCCATTAAAGTCTACTTTCCTTGGTTGTTTTCTAACACACACACCCACACATCCACACCCCCCCACCCACCCACCCCACACACACATATATATATATATATATATATATATATATATAACACCAACAACATATATATATATACTATACTATATATATATATATATATATATATATATAACACACACATGGGTGAATTTGAACGCCCCGCAATGATATCAACGTTCTAAGAACGCACTGACATGATACATCCTTCATTTTCCTTTCACTGTGTTTCAAACAACACAATGGTTTGGTAGACACATTATGTATTACATTTGTGTGCTTGTATGATCAGAATTATATGAAAATCATGTGAGTTCTTGGACCAGTTTCCACAATATTGTTAAATGTTTTTTTTTTGTGTGGATTGTTTTTATGAATTGACTATAGCTTTCACAAAACATCAATAATAACATTTTGTTTTGTGCTTTGTATGTATACCCAATCTGCCCACAAAATATCATCCTATTTCCGAAAGAATCTTTCTAACGTCTTTTTTCCATTTCTTGCCAGAAAAGGAACTTCCTGATATTGAGATGTATTTGAGGGAGCTGTACAAAGATTTCGTTACTGTTCCTCTCTCTCCTTCCGGTGAAGGAGAAGATTATGTCAACATATCAGAGGTGTACGTCGACATTGCCTTCAGAAAAGTAGCAATTACAGATTTGAACAATGAAAAAAGCAACGCTTTTTCTGGTACACAATGCGAGGACGTACCACTGATAAGTACGGATAAAGCCCCAAGAAATAAAAAAAATCAGTTTAGTCCAATCTTGATGTTTGGAGATTGTGGCAGTGGTAAGTCAGCATGGTGTAAACATCTTGTTCAGTGCTGGTTACAACGTTCTAACATTAAAAATGTTAATATAGAACGTCTAAATTTACCAGACCTACGAAAAATTAAAATCCTTTTGTACTTGCCACTACATTATTCTGACCGAGGTATTTCTTTTCAGGAATTACTGAAAAAGCACCTCTTCAAAGAAAAGTCAAGTTATCTAGAGTTTGTAAAGAATTATGTAAAACGAAATGCTCAGAAAGTACTTATTGTCGTGGATGGCTTAGATATAATAAGGGAAAATATCAAGCCTATCTCAGACATTTTGAATGAAAAACATATGTCTTCGTGTACAGTCATTGTTACATCCAAACCGTCTAGTTTAAAACTGTTGCAAGACACGTGTCATGTCAAGATAGAACAGCTGAGGTTATTTAGAGTCAGCCAGATGTCTCTTGAAGATTCCAAAGCATATGCTAGCAGTATTTTGAAGCATATAAATCAACTGCCTGGCAAGAACTTCAAAGTTGGAAACTTTTGGAGGTTTACGGAACATTTCCATGTAAACGATCTGCTCAGAGTGCCCTATATCTGTCTAGTGCTTTTGCATGTGTGGATGAAAAACGAAAACTGCTTCATTGAAATAACAGATATTCTGTTTGATATTATATATTATTATTTACATCGTACTACATCAGATCAGCAGCACAAAGAATTTATCGAGAGCGCATCTGATAGAAGAGCCACAGATATACAAAAAGACATGACCAAATTAAATAAATGGAATTTACGGATGGAACACGGATATCTCTTGCATGTGCTAAGTATGGTCGCTGCTCAGATATTTCATTCTGAAATAGAAAGAGATCCCAGTAAACTGAAAGTACCCCAGATATTCCCGATAACAGATGAGGATGATCGTGAACTTCAACGTATATGCGAAACTGGTCTCTTGACAGAGTCTCTTTCACTATCAGCCAAAAAGAATGTATCAGACATGTCATTCCACAGTAGACTTATATGTGAATTTTTTGTCTCCATTTTCATTGCATTGCGAAAGGGAAAAGACTGTGATTTTATTTTGTCAAATATGACCGCGTCGATGCAAAATAGTATGATAATACACATGCTTTTCCAGTTATCCGATTCATTAGCAAAAAACATTATAGACCAAGCAATCAAGAGCTTTGCAAAAGAGAGCACAAACACTATGGGCGACGAGGGGTGTAACGAGTCAGATGAGAAATTTAGGTACTGTATAACTTGTAGCGATGCAAGCCAAGTTCTATGGCTTCATTGGCTTATGTATAACGACGCACTTCACGCAACGAAACTCTTGTTTCTGTCAACTGCCTTGCATTGTATTGATAGACTAACCTCGCTAGAGTTGGAAAATCATGAAAATAATGAAAATCTAGTTTTTCAGCTACCCTGTCTATCAGTGCTGGAAATGTTAACGATTGATATAAATAACTGTACGTTGCTGTTATGCAAGGAGTGGGATAATCACATACCTCACAAACTGAAAGAGGTTGTCATCAGATCTGTAAATATCAACACAGGCACTCTTGGTCTACTTATTAATGCTCTAGGCTTATGCGCAGGCCTTTATAAGTTGGAACTATTCCCATCAGTAATTTGGACTGACGATAATAGCAACTTGTCGAAGAGGCCAGACCTTACAAATTACTCCTGGAATGAACTATCAAAACGTATACAGAACAATAAGAAATTGAAAATCCTAGAGCTAAACAGTTTGATTTTAACCGGTGTAATAGACACATTACTTTCTCGATTGAACCGTTATAAAAATCTTGAAACTCTAAAATTGAAGACTGTAAGCAACATTATTCAAGGACAATCACCTCTGTCTCGTTCATCTGACACAGATGATGATGATGATGATGATGATGATGATAATGATGATAAGCCACAGAAGAAAATCAAATTAACACAATTAATCTTAGGGAGACTTAAGTTAAAGCATAGTCCAATCAACTTCCTGTTCGCTAACTCGAAGAAAGGCAAACCAATCGAAAACAACATCAAGGTGCTTTCTATCTCAGCATTAGAAATGCCTGAGAAGTCGTGGGCAACTCTTGGAAGTCAGATTGGCACACTGACCCTCTCAGATTTTCTTTTACGCAGTGTTAATCCCGGAGTTTCACTTCAGATTCTTCTAGATGGCATTGGTGAGTGCAAGACCCTAGAACGTCTTTCCCTCTGCAAAATTGACACAGGTAAAACGACTCCAAATTTTTCTTTTCTTGCAAAAATGAAAAAACTGTCACAACTTAATTTGAGAGAGATGAAACTAGATGAATCTTCCTCGTGTGCTCTCTTCAAAGAAATATGTGTGTGCACACAACTGCAGACCCTTTCCTTCTGCAAAATAGATGTAGAAGAAATACCTGAGACATTGTCTTCTGTACAAAAGTTGACAAAGCTTTCTGTGCTTACTGTGGATAGAGTAACGATAAATGGAGGATCTCGATCTTTGAGCGACTTTCTTAATGCATTCAGCAAATGTGAGAATTTACAGAAAATTAACGTCAGTAAAGAACATGCAGCCAGCGTTCCATCAAAATTATCAGCTGCTAGGAAGGTGACATACTTGGATATATATTGATCAATTGATACCATTCAACTCGAAGATATCAATAAATATGGGACAGCTAGAAGGTAACAAATGCTCGATTTAATATTAGAGTTTTACTTACAAACTATATAATTTTTCTTCGTGTCTGTCTAGTTTCATCTGTAATAGAGATTATTGCATAAGCCTATATCCATCGTAAATTATTCAGTTCTATGAAAGACACTGGTGCATGTATTTTCCAGTCTAGTGCCATTTCGCTTTAAGCATTATATAAAACCAAACTAGCCCAGTGGGCAGTAGGAAAGCTTTTAACTTTATATCGGAGTATAATATGTTTTGTTTTATATTTTAAAATTTGTCTCGCCGTATCATGACATTTATTCTGGCTTTGTTTTCCATTGTTGTTTGTGTTTTCTGGCATCTCAGCCTTCCGTTTGTTCCTACACCTGCAAAGTCAATATAATTCAGGCTTAATGCTACAAAGGTTAGGTTGTTGGATTAGCATTTTATTTTACTAATTTTTAACATTAAACGAAGAGCAACAAGGATTGTAGTTCGTGGTGTAGTACAAGTTTCTCTTTGTCTTCTAATGTGCCACTTTGGTGACTCGCATGTGGTTATCTTTCCTGAATGTTCATTTCTAAGTGTAACAAAGGCTTATAGAAGGTTCAGCAGAAGCAAGATGACTAATAAACTGGGCTTAAATATTTAGCCGTCATGCATGCAGTTAAGCAAGATGGCGAACAGGAAATCGCAATCTTTGTTTCTGCTCTACTCGTTTCAGCACGTGAGCAAGACCTTTTCTTCGGTGCTTTTCGGTCCGAAAAGACACTCCGTGGTCAAAGCGACAAAACACCCCCCACCAAATTTGCTCAACTTATTGTCGATGTAAAGGGTGGGGGTGGCGGAATATACTTCACTCGAAGTAAACGGATTTAAATTTCTATCCTGTAAAAATCACTTAAAAAATCGACAGTTCCGAGTGTGCAATACTTTTTGCAAATGTCTTTGAGAATTTTTATCTTTCGCAGAAGTGCTGTTAAAGTTGAAAGTCTTGAGTTCTGTGTATGATACGTTCTAAGGACGAATTTGAGCACAAATCACTGCAGGAGAGCGTCTAAGAATTTGGGTACAATAATACAAAGTATTAAAACTATATAGATTGTTACACGTGATGTCCTTATTTTAAAATTATTCGTTTAAAGAGAGAAATTGAAATATATTTTACATCGAATCACTATGGCTGATTTTTCTCCGTGTCAGTATTCATTTTATGACTTACTCATTATCTATGAGATTAGAATAATTCTACAGTCCGATATTAAAATATTTTTTTTCAGATCTAATATTTTCGTGCTCATTAATCGCACTAACAACTCATTTAATATTGGTTGCAAGTAGCGCACAGTGCACAAATTAATCATTTATTTGCATAAATGTATTCTATGAGAAGCGCACGAGAGTCAGTGCAATGCACGATGGAAGCCTTAGTAAAGAAATATCATGTTAGTTTTAACGAGATTTGAGGAAGGAATACAAAATTGTCACAACATTAGGTAAATTCCAATTTGCCACCTTAGGAAAACCCATGCTTCTTTTATTTTTTAACGATAGAATCAAACGTCAAGGGTTGTTCCGGACGGGAAACCAGAAACAGTTTAGGCCTAATTTTTAAGCCTTACAGTAAGTCATATGTTATAGATGTAGGTCATCTTTCAAACATTCATAAACCACTGAACAATCAGTGTAGGCATTCCTATTTGTCTCTCATATATTTATTTAACCGTCATAACTATCTACCCAGAAAAAGTATTAAATACTTTCCGTAACTTAACTTTTTAATGGAATACAAAAATGTTGGTGAACATCATAAATATTTCCTTTTAAATGTCTAATGCACGAACTCAACACAACAAAACATTTTTCCTGTAAGTTTTTCTCCGACTGAAGATTTATTTGTCTATACGTGTCAAACTACGACTTTTGGTGCCTATGATTTTTCCAATTTGAATATTAATTAAAGGCCCACAACATCTGCAATATGCCAATTGTACGCAGTGCCCTGTTTGGCGGCCATTGAGATTACGCTCTTCGAGATATTTATTTCCCTGATTGATTTTTCACTGGTGGGTGGGACAAGGAGTGGGAGGGACCTATGGTATTGAACCCTATAGATGTACATGAAGACAAAAAAGGAGAATGCACTATCATTAGATTTTCATTATATATAGTATAGTATATATATATATATATATATATATATATATATATATATATATATATATATGTTGCTATATATATATATATATATATACACACATATGCCCTGCAAAAGAAAATTATGTAGACACTTACGTTCTGTGTTAAATGCCAAAGATATCCATATAACTTGGAAGTTTGTTAATTAATACATTCGTGTAACATTTATGAGATATCTTTATTAACTATCCACATACACTGCTTTCTAAAGCATATGTAATTACTATTAGCCATGTAATCATCTTTGAATGGCCCTGATGCAATAACTCAGATGTTCAACATATAAAAAAGAAAAACAAAGAAAAATGCTTGCAAGACATATGCAAGAACTTAAGCTTGCCATAAAATGCTAAGATACTTTGAACATTTTATCTGAGAACTCATTTATTCAGTGTGATACTGACATATTATATAGCATACACTTTACAAGAAAATTATGAAGACACTTAGCTTTTGTATAAAATTCAAAGATATCTTGAAAAATGTCAAGATTTATTAAATAATATATTGATGTAACATTCATGAGATACTGTCATTAACTATTCATATACAGAATACCACAACTTCCTGTAGGGAATATTAAATTATTTTCATACCTATCACTGAAATTGCCTAAAATATCACGATTTGTCAAATAATGTAATGCTCAAGTGAATGATTCCTTGTGTACTAATTTCAGTTAAATACTAACATATCAAACATTGTTTGCATTTATCCTTTAATTACAAAATATATAAATTTAATGTTGGTTCATGTGGAAAATATCCGTGACAAAGATGGACGAATGCTTAATTCAGTTATTAGCTGTACACTAGCATTGATTCCAAAGTTAGAACCTGAATTGTGTTCCAAATGTTTAATAAATAAAATCAACCTGTTTACATTTGAGACTGTATCACTACAAATGATACGAAATGTATTGTCTCTTGTAATAGAGACTGTTAAATTAACCTATCTGCAACACTTTATGAAATGCTAGAAGAACGCATGTTTCAGTCCTTTGTAAGAGGCGGAATGGAGTTTGACGGGTTGACCTTAAGTTTACTGCACCTACATGACAAAAATCTACGTATAATTTTGAAGTGAAAATAAGATGTTAAATGCAACAAATTCAGATAAATTAGAAGTTTAACAATGTAAGTTTTATTTTCAAAAACTTTGACCTCCTGTTTTATCCTTACTCATACCTCTAACAATGGCCTAATTCATATAATGCGGGCAAATCGGTATACGTGGTCATCCTGGTATAAGTTTGCAGATATAGTTGTCTAGACAAATGTTATCATGAATATGTGTTATTCATTCTTTTCTGAGTAAAACTATCTGAAGAATACATCACCAGGTTGTCATTATCTGTAATAACTATATACAGTTGATTCCGGGATATAAACATAATGCGTAATAATGATTCGATGCAACACTAAAACATAAGCAAACCGACTATTCTAATTTCATCAATATCAGTATGTAAGTACCGTAAATGTTGTTATTTCTCTCGGACATATAGAAAGGTGTCATAAATTTGAATTCACATATTTGCTCATTCAAGAGGAGTTCGCATTATATTAGGAAAGGCAAACGTATATTTAACAGTTTGTTGTAATTGAAAACAGCGCCTGTCTAAACTCTTGTGCAAAAGACAATTTTTTAACATAACCTAGATGTCTGAGCGAAACAATCATGAATTAAAGTTTGTGTCGTATGCTTAAATATAACCTGAAACGTTTATTTATTGGTTATTTTTGTGTACAAAGACATTATATCAAGTCTGCAAACAACATCATTAGAAAAGACTTGTCACTATTATAGACCGTCTTTTATTGTGTCGTTTGATGTGTGCACTCATCATGCTTGCACAGAGAAATGACACTTGTGCTTCATGTGAACTTTATTAAGTTAGTTCTTTCCCAAAGAAGTAATTCTTTATCAGTTACTGTATATAGAACGGGCACTTACAAAATAGGAAATTTCGTCCCATCGCCCTTCTCCACTTGAAGGGAGAAAACAACGTTCTTCTATGGACAGGAGCCAGTTGGCATTAGAAACTGCAGTCTTAGATCACCCCCAGCCATACATATACACTGTCAGATATGGTTTGAATTTCTGCTGACAATCATTTGAAAGACTGAGAATGCCATCTACAACTATTTTCCATTTTACGTGCATGATAATGTATACCATATTTGTATGTTCATAACTATCTTGATATGTTTTGTGCATTTATTTAAAATAATTTCATATCAAAGAAAAACAGATTAAAGATGTCAGTAGATAATAATCTGTAAAGGGTATCTCATACACATTATAAAATAATTTTTCATCTTAATGGGATATCTGATTAAGCTTATTATTTTATTTTGAATCATGTAAAATATATAATACATTATATAAGAACTTTACAAATGTTTCTACTTCGTTTATCCCATGTATTAGTTATCGTGTTAGATTTATTGCATATAATGTAAATTTGTACAATAATTTCCATATATTTATAAAATATGAGATATATCAGGTAGCTTTCAAATTATCTAAGATATCGTGCAAAAATCATGTTTTATAATTTGACTATGATATCTCGTATGTATTGTTTCAAATGAAGAATATGCAAGATATTTGTAAAAAATAATTGAATCATGACATCCTATGAAGTTTATGGGATCTCTTTAGTAACTTTACGAAATATCTTTTGAAACAAAGTAAGCAATACATGCTATATCACTTTATATGTTGAATACAATTTATAATACGACTTCCAGTAATTAATATGATTGTTCTTTGTTATGATATGTGATTCTGCTTGCAAGATTTATTGTACATTTTATAAGATGTAAATAACAAATTACTTTATATGGTGTATGAAATGTATTATAAATTTCTATGATACCCATATGACTGACAAATTGTTAAAGCTACGTTGAAAATCCAAATCACATCACTAAGTTACCCATAAACTTTACAAGGTAACTAACAAAATGTTACGGGATTGCTATTTAAGAATAAATAGTATTTGTTCGCCATATTTTGGACTCTATTAGCTGAAGCTTTGGTGTGCCATGCAGATTGGATGCGTTGATGCAATTCCATCAATATTTTGACTTTTTGGTTCTATCCTCGAAAGTTTCCTTCATACAGATTTTCTTACCAAAATTATATTCTTGATGTCTGCGCTAGTCGATGCATATAAATTCCTCTATTTAGATCAATAAATTATTAGAACTAGCTTACATAATATTGCAATGTTTATCTAACTTACCTTGGATGATATGTGTCATCTCTATCGTGATTTTGTTCCTTTTACGGTATTGTCAAATCTTTTTTCAGATCTATTATCATCAAAAAATATCATTTTGTTCGAATTTGCATCTGATCAACAATATAATGCAATTAGCTATATCATCCAAATTCTTATTGTGTATGCACTTTTGAGGATATATTATGATTGATCATGTCCATCTGTCTGAATGTCCTGGTGTACGTTATTCTGTCCACTTGTATGAACGTCAGTCTGTCACTCACTTTCCATGGAATCTGAGATTCATATTCACTAACTAAGGGAAGAGAATGAAATTTGTGTATAATAGTTCAAGAGGATGAATTGATGGCAGCAACGTTTTTCGGATCCTGTCCTCAAAAGGTGGGGTGTGGGGTGTGTGCGTTGTTAAAGACCACGTTTAAATAGGAAATAGTGATTCCGCCATGTAAATTTAAGTGCATCTATATAAATAGGTGAAGGATGATAATATTGGATATGATACAACACTAAGATGAGTAGATGACAACGAATGTTTCAGATCCTGGATGAAGTCATTTGAGATGAAGCTGGGTTAGTGGATAAGCAGAAATGGTCGGCGGGTAAATTAAAATGTGCGAATATTAGAGAGGAGTTCCATCTATATTGCTTTTCAGACTCATGCATTGTTCACATTGCTTATAACACACCACACAACAAACATATATACCAATATTTACGGAATAATTCAGAGCTTATTTAAGACGGCGAACTACATCACATCAGTTGTCTGAGAGAAATAGACTCGCCCAAGCAAATATGCTGACCGTTTAGGTAAAGAAACTCCCGTTTGGTTTGAAACTTTTGGTCCTAAATAAAAATGGTGGGGCTCAGCCATCCCACATGGCCCCACAGTGGCCATCTTGTAAATATTATTATGGCTACTACTTTAGCATAGATGGATATATCAATACGAGGCTGTCACTAAGAGACTTTTTATGATATCAGATTGGTCCGAAATGAAAATATGGCCGATCGGATGTCCAATATGCCTGTCATAGCGATATAGTTATCGCTACTCCTCCAGAACGGAAATATATATATTGAATATGATCTTTCACTAGAAGACTTCATATGATGTCTAGCTTGTCCCAAATGAAAACAAAAGATGCCGCTCTGATGACTAATATGGCCGTCACAGCGGCCATCTTGCAAATCTTGGTCATATGAACATGAAGTTTCACTGAAAGATTTCTTATGATGTCTAGTTGGTTCGAATTGAAAACGTAGCCGACTTGATATTCAAAATTACCACAGCAGCTGCCTTCGTTAACATATTTCTATCGCTACTACTCCTGAACAGAAAGTCACATTGACATGAGCTTTTACCGCAAGAATTATTATGATGTCTAGTTGGTGCGAAATGAATACGGCGACGATCATACATGGCCGCCATGATCATCTTGAAAACTATTGCTATCGCTATTCATCTTGAATGGAGAGCCATATTAATATTGAGTTTTACCAGAAGACTTTTTATACTATCGTGTTAACTTTAAAGGAAATAGTACTGGTTTGATTGCCAATAAGTCTGCCACAGCGGCCATCTTAAAAATCTTGTTATTGCTGCTCTTCTTGAATGGATGGTCATTTGAACGCGGTGTTTTCACTAAGAGACTTCTAATGATGTGTAACTAATATTAAATGAAAAAATGTTGACTATCTGACGCCTGATATGATTGCCACAGAAGCCTTTACTGAAAATCTTGTCATCGTTACTTCTACTGAATAAAATGCAATAATGTCACTGAATTTTCACCAGAAGACTTCTTATGTTATCTATTTGGTTCTAAATTACAATAGTGCCGATATGATGTCCAATATGGCCGCCACAGGTGTCATCTTGAAAGCTTTGTTTGTGCTAATACTCCGGAATGAAAAGTTACATTGCCATGGCCACAACAGCAGCCATGCTGAAAATATTATCACTATTTCTTCTGAATGGATTGTCGTTGGAACAAGACTCCTCCAAAAAATACAACGGAATGTCATATCAACATGGTCTTTCCACTACAAGCCTTCTTATGATGCCTTCTTGATCCGAAGTTAAAAAGGTGACAAGTAGACATCCAATATGTCCACCACAGCAGCTAATTTAAAAACCTTGTTATCGATAATTTATATCAAATATGGTTTCAACACACTGCAGTTAAAAGGAAGAATTATCTTACTTTAATTCCTGGAAGTTGTTTTAAGCTAGTAGAGCGTCAAGCCCTTCGATATACTCTTGTTAATGTGTGCTGTTGTCAGTCTAACATTAATTTATAACAAATATCAAACATGGGGTGACCTGTGTAATTTGGTGCTTATGGTACGGACAATTAATTGCTCTGACTTATTTTAAGGCTGGTGCCAAAGTTAAATCAATGCAATCTTACACCAGGTACTACTATATGTATTAAAGACATTATATCTCAGGAAATGTATCCGTGCAGTAAAGGAGAGGTATAATGAAAATTTTGTAGTGGGATACTGGGGACAGGAAATAATAATAATAATAATAATAATAATAATAATAATAATAATAATAATAATAATAATAAATAATAATAATAATAATTCATGTAAAGAGCTAAGGAATATTTACTTGGTTAAATATTGTCGCAAGAACTATGTACCTATGATAAACTGAAACCTTTTTATTGTAAGATTCTATTGGGAAAGCTGATTTGTTCATCTAGATCTAATTCCGCTTGAGGTTTTAGTTGCAATATCCAGCATCGCTACTTTCGTGTGCTTTCTGTTAGAAACATCTGCGAGAAAAAAGAAATAGACATGGAAATGACCGCAGATATTCGCACCATTTTTAATGTCCGCTGACAACATTCGTTCACCATCTAACCCATGCACCCAAGAAACTGAGCATATTTTTTTAAAAATTCTGTGGATTCGCATATTTCAGGACTTCCAAATATCCCTCACTCATGGATATGAAATGTACTAACAATCTATAGATATGTATGTCCTACAATTGTTCTAATGTTTACACTGATGGAGTGAATTTTCACCAAATTGTTTAGTGTGCCTTTTATAGCCATTTTTTCTATTTGTTATGAATGAGCACATTTTTGTGTTTGAGATACAAGTTTTCCGTAGTAGATACATTCATTAAATGTAAATGTCTTATGGTAAGTTTGCATTGTTCCCATGCGAGCACAAAATAATTTCTTGTAGATTTGTATATATTTTCTTATTATTTGCATTATCTGCATCCTTATATACATGTATACTTTCAAGCCCTTTAGGATCATTAACGTTTCATTTTCCTATTTCTGCCTATGAAACCGAGGAAAAAGAAATGAATGTAAAAAGGCTCCCATATAATATATATTTGAATTCTTGCCAATAAGAATACTTTTGTGTTTATTTATGTATACGATATAGAATGGCTAGAAGTTTACTTTTAGACATTAACATTTAGTATATTTGGATTTCTTATCTTTAGTACTGTTAATAGATCAATTGATGATATTCCATTCGACATGATGAGCTATGTCTGATTGAAAGAGTGTGTCGAATAGTTTATATAATATTCATAAAAATCGATGTATTCCAGTTTATAATTTGGCTGTGATTGTTAATATACCTACCGTAACATTCATATCACCTACGTTTTCGTTTTCTCATTCTGTTTTGCATTCGGAGAGAACAGAACTCGTACTTTGAATTATGATTCAGTTTTTGAAATAAAATTTCGATCTATACAAACTTAATTTCACGGTTGGTCTTCTCCTTATTGACAGTACCACGTAACTAGTTTCCTTGCATGTCATAGGCAATGTCGTATATGCCTATCTTTTTTTCAATCTATCGAGCCAGACAAATGGAAAAAATCGCAATCTGCTCATTTAGATAGTATTTCCCACCGGTCTTTCTTAAAGAAAGGTTTGTCAGAAAATAAAATGTTAGTAATTCACCTTTTTTATCTTGAGGCACTCTTCATAAACTTGGGCGAAATAACAACAGATGAAGGGCATAAGCAATACTTCATTGGAAGAGGGGACAAACACAGTCATGGCGTTGGATTTCTTGTCCACAAGGGCATTGTGAACCGCATTATGGGTTACTGCCCAGTCTCAAGTAGGCTCATTACCATCCGCCTGAGGGCAACACCCTTCAACATCACAATCATACAGGCCTAATCACCCACATCTGACCATGACGAAAACTAACTGGCAAATTTTTATAACCAACTGCAAGATGTCATTGACAACTCACCCAAGGACTGGAATGCAAAGATGAGAGTTGATTCACAAACTGGCAAGGCATCTGTGGACCCTTTTGCAATGCAGAAACAAATGAAACAGGACTCAGGCTCTTGGAGTTTGTTTCTTACAACAATTTTGTGCTAGACAACACATTCGGCCCTCACAAAGCATCTAGAAGATGGACCTGGCACAGTCCAGATGGCAATCACAACCAGATTGACTACATCTTGGTGAAAAAAAGAATATCGCCTGAACACGAAGTTTTCCAGGAGCAGATACTGGAAGTGACCACAATTTATTAATGACAACGTTTCGCCTCCACTTGAAAATGATCAAAAAGCCTAACCAACCAAGAATCAGATTTGACCTTGAAAAATTGAAAGATACAAAAGTCACAGAAGCCTTCCAAGCAATGATAGGTGGTAAATTTGCATCTTTGATAACCCTGGACAGCCAAGACACCGACCTAGAGTCCATAACAACCACATTCAACACAGCTGTGACTAGCACAGCTAGCGAGATCATTGGCAAATATCGTCGAACAAAGAAACCTTGGGTCACGACAGATGTCCTTGAACTATGAGACAAAAGAAGAGAACTGAAAAAGGGAAAAAGAGATGATGAAGGAGCTAGAAAATACAGAGAGATAAACAATATGATCAGGAAAAGCATGAAAAAGACAAAGGAATCCTGGATAGAAAGACAATGCCGCAAAATCGAAGACAGTCTGAGTAGAAATGACAGCAAAATGGCATATCAGCTGGTGAAAGAACTCACAACCCATAAACAAGGGAAAACTACCACCATCCAAGACAAATCAGGACAATGCCTCACAGAAGATCAACAGATCCTCTAGCGATGGACAGAATACTGCTCTGAATTGTACAATCATAAGACCCAAGGAAATCCAGCAATACTAAATTGCCCTCAGGCAGAAGAAATTGATGACAACCCCATTCTTCGTGAAGAAGTAGAAATTGCAGTTAGGTCACTAAAGAAAGGAAAGTCAGCCGGCATTGATAACATACCAGCAGAACTCATTCAAGCAGGAGCAGAATAGATAGTCACAGTCCTAACAACAATCTGCAACAAGATATGGCAGACAGGAAAATGGCCCATCACATGGACTCAATCCTTGGTTAATATATTCCCCAAGAAAGGAAACCTACAGTTGTGCCAAAACTACAGAACCATCAGTTTGATCAGTCACCCGAGCAAAGTCATGCTGATATAATTCTCAACAGACTAAAGCGTCAAGCAGAGAAAATTATTGCTGAAGAGCAGGCAGGCTTTCGAGCAGGAAGGAGCACCACAGAACAAATCTTCAATCTCAGACTCCTTTGCGAGAAATACCCTCAGCATCTGCAGAATCTATATCACGTCTTTATAGATTTCAAAAAGGCCTTTGATAGAGTATCACATGCAGCCTTATGGGCAACTATGAGGAAGTACAACATCAGCTCAAACCCGGTGCAGGTTGTTGAGCACCTCTATGACAAAGCCACCAGTACTGTCCTCATCAATGGCAGCAGAGGAGATTGGTTTCGAACAACAGTTGGAGTCAGACACGGATGTATACTATCGCCTACAGTCTTCAACATTTTCCTGGAGAGGATCATGGAGGATGCTTTGCATAACTTCAAGGGCACTGTCAGCATCGGAGGAAGAACAATCACAAACCTTCGCTTCGCAGATGATATTGATGGTTTTGCAAGATATGAAAAAGAGAAGAGACAGAAAAAGTGGTGGGAAGACAAGATTAATGAGTGGACAGGCATGGGATTTGGAGATTCCCAAAGGGCAGTAGAGAACTGGGAAAGATGGAGAGAATTGGTTTTAAAGTCAACTGTGGTGCCCCAACGACCTCTTGGGTTAAGGGATTGATGATGACTCCTCATAGCAAAGAGTTGTAACTGAATACGATATAATGGCCCATTACCGAGAAAGATCCATGTATTCACACAAGAAGAGAACAAGAAAACCTCGGGAATCATGCAGAGTTTATCTTGAGTTACCGTTGACTAGCATAACGTCCCTGTATAATATAGGTATCACCCAAAGGGTTTTATTCACTCCTGATACACTGCAAGAAATGAGCACTGTACCAGTACTTTGCAATACTTTCTCGAACCAGATTTTTCAATTAAAACTAAGCGACCAAAAGTGTGTCGAAAATCTTAAGAAGTTTCTTTGCGATGAACCTTTCATCTTACTAAAAACTAAATGCTGATTACTTCTTTTGGCTTATTTCGCGAGCCGAGCAAAATCTCATATGAATCCACTATCCATGTGGTAAAACCTGATACATAAACGAGCAAATATCGTTCGTCGGTTTTATAGTTTCACTTGTTATCAAGGCATGCTTACTCCTTATAAATCGATCCGAGTCTCCAACCATAACACGGTACATCCTCTACTGTCCCATGCTAATAGAAAAACAACTCTCGGCCAATGTCGAAACGGTTTTGAGATGCTGCTGTGCTGCGAAGCGAAATATTCCGTCAGGACTGTGCTGTTGTGCTGGTAAACAAAAATATCCCCAGATTTGCTACCAAATAAAATACCCTCAATGAAAATCTTGTGCTCTCTTACTAAACAAAATATTGCCAAAGGAATCCACTGTTGTGCTACCAGACAAAATATTCCTTTAGGAAAGACATAATGATATTCAGTTCAGACAAACCAAAATTATTTTACTAATGATAGGATCTCTATGTCACCTTACATTAATAAACATTTAAGTTTCGTTTGCACTTTAATTGCACTTATTTTTAATGGAAGTAATAGTCTTCACTAGTTAGTAAATCTGGAAACTTCAGAGAGAAGATACTGCTGATTTGTCAAGGGAGTGCAACTGTATGCAATAACAACCGATTACTATGTTTAGTATTGTGACACCTAGACGAGATGTCAAAATCTGGACCTATAACATATATTTTCGTTGGATTTCGTTGTAGGGACAAAGCGGCAATGCTACAAAATTTTGTTTCATTTGCCCCAGCGTGGTTTGTTATAAATTTTAATTGCATTGCCGTAGAAATATCTATTGGTGATTATTGGTACGCATTGTATTGCATCCGTGAGGTCGAAGCTCATAATTATAATAAAAAACACAACTTGTTTCTGTTTGAAATAGGTGTGATATATTCTCAAATAAATCATTTGGTCACTTGCAAATACCAATATAAATCATTTTTGGTGCATTTTTTAAATTAATAATTGTATCTTGATATTATATAATGTCACAAGGCATATATGTCACAAATTTAGCCAATGTTTGTATGCATTATGTTGCTTTGGAAGTAAGATGACCCCACATAGATTAAGATTGTACTTATATTCTCCGAGGAAAAGGATCCGAGGGATGTGCAATAAGGTGCAATCTGAGATGTTTTTGAGATCCAATGGCTCTAGTATCAAAAGCAAATATGCACATAGATTAGTGGCCATAACATTACTATACACAAGTTAGAATCAAATGGATGTCATAAACAAATTTGAATATTGATTTAAATTGTCCATAAATAAGATATTTACACCGTTGATGATGGTGAATTTCAGTATGTGATACCTTTAGAGTAATCCATTTAATATATTCGTCACAATTAACCAGACAAGGGTCCTCAGAGTCTGCCTTATTATAGCTCTCTTTGTCATCTTGAATAGACGACTTACGCTCTGTCACATTGAAAATAATCAAGAAATATCTGAGATCATACTTATTATATAGGCAGTCTAAGTATTAATCTAGTTGTGGTGCCAGCGCCTAACACAAGGTACCGTTGTGCCATCACATTATAATAACCAATCCACCTTGATGTGTCCTACTCACACTCTTGCAGTATCCCAGGCACGAAGAAACAGGTTTCATTTAGAATTATGCAAGTAAATTTTATTCGCATCCCAAATTAAATTTTAAATCAAGTTAAAGTCTGCTATTGTTTGATAAATTAATGTGTGTAATGGGTGCATTGTCTAAATTTCTGGGTTACATTTTAGGAGGAAAATCAATTTTTAAGCATTAGAGTAGTCAAATATGCACAAAATAACCTATTAATAATAGCAGCTGTTTGGCCTAATTTGTGTAGTGATAGCTTAGACTACATATGATGAATATCAATATTAACTACTTCTCAAGCTCTCCTTATGCATTGAAGTTCACAGAAAGCAAAATCTGGCTCTTCTAATAATCAGTGGCCTTACCTCGTACAATGTATGGGACGTCGAATTGTGCACCGGATAGGAGATGCTGCCACAGACCAGCATACCCGTTTTACTCGCCGTCACCGTCGTCCCCAACATCTACACTATGAAGTATCGACCTATATTTCACATGAACAACTGCGCTTTGTAGAGTCACTAGGCATGGGTTCAAAAACATATTGCTTGCGTATAGGTCCGTTGTTTTCAGCTCAGTTTTTGCTTCAGTTCCAACAAGAGCATTTTGTTTTGATTGGGCAAAGCCCACTTCTTGGTATTTTCCTATAAGGGTTTGGTGGCTGCAGTTGCGCAATGAAAGTAAGGTGTCTTGCCCGAGGCCTTTGAATGAAGCTGGTAGATGACCCCATTCCTAAACTTGGCTATTGGTGTGCATCCGAAATGCACAAACAGTTCACGATGGCTGTTGCTATCTGTTGGATCTTTAGCTACCTGATGTTACATTGTACTTAGCGACTTTTTGCGTGCATCAGTATCTCTTGCCTTACACCTTCTAAGTGACGACCCAAGCTCTGTCACACCAATGCCCCCATCATATTAAACGGCTGCACTAGAGTCTGATCATTGGCCATTCTTGAGAATTCCCGATCGAATTTGTTTGCAACACAGTTTCCCATGTGAAACTCCTTTGGCACTTGTGGAGGTTGATGCTTCATTGTCATCAACGTTTCTAAGGTGAATGGGGCAGCCACCGTGCATAATTCACATTGTTCTTGGCAAAAACGTACAGGATAAATTCAAATAGTCATTCACGGTACAGTGCAACGTTTCTTTCTCTTTATGGCCGTATCAGTGTGAAAATTGTCAGCTTCATTTCAACACTAAACTGGAAATGTTGATTCTGTCGTATAAACCTTTTACACCAGTCATCAAAACTGATGATGTCTTCTGAGCGTACAGGTGCTTCGCCACAGTGTACAGTGTATGCTGTATTCATTAGCTTGTAGAAGCGATCCTTTCCAGAGATATTCTATTTACGCATATTCGACAATAACTGGTCTATTAGCATTGTTTAATTGACGTCAGATAACGTTATGCCGAGTTGTTCAAATCGTTGTTTGTATACTTTGGTTAGATTTGCAAGACTGAGTATGTTGCGTCTAGTACCTTCACGGCAATATTTAAGAAGAGTTATTGTGAAACACTTTTCCCCTTGGGTTTCGAATTTCGTGGCTTGTGTACAAAGTACATATTTCCTTTACGAGAAATAGAACAAAACAAAAAAGGCATATTTGTCTCTGCAGACGATTCTATCGAAATTCATTTCCACTCATTTACGAGCAAACAGTTGGTTAAATAATTCATTCACTAGTAACATCTGGTGTAAATGTGGAGATCTTAAAAAATGCATACTTCTTTTTTCACCCATATCTGTGTTAACATATTGTTACGTATATGTAATTAAATTGCTTGTGTGTTAGTTTTAAAATTCTTTTTTATTTTATTTTTGTTTCATTACATTTTATTGTAATGATTATTGCAGGGATTCAAAATTCTTTTTCAGTAATTCTGTTCATCTAAGACGTAAAACGAATTACATTTGCAATATTTTTAGTTTACCTTGGTTCGCGGTAGTGTAATCGCTACGCGAAAACGATTGGCTATTGCCAAGGTCATTTCGTCTAGTCTAAATAAACAATGTTTTATTTTTATATTTATTTCAGAGTGATAGTAGATAGGGGTTCTTCCTACGTGACAAATGGCATTTTTCTTATTGCGTATTTCAAGTGTTATGAGACCACGTAATCTATCTCGCGAGAACGGGATGATAATTCTGGTGAATATATAACCCTTTCTGAGCGCTCGTTAGTCAGTTGTATTCCTGATACCTAGAAGGCCGGATAGGTTATTTTTTTGTTGAAACCAGACTGTTTTTTGAAGTTCATTTGTTTTTGGAATTTAATAATTTATTCTCTAGAAAACCAAACGAGTGTACTGTTTAATAAATTCTGGGAGAAAGAAATTCAGTGGAAATTTATTCTGGAATTATTCGGAAACATAAACTGTAATTCAGTTGAGGAATTGTTGATATTTTGTACAAGGACCACATCTGACGTCATCGCCTTCCATATTGGAAAGTCGTCGAGATTGGAACTTGGATTCTAATAGAACTATTTAGTGATAGGACTTGTATTTTTTCATTCTTAGGATTAAAGTTTGGATTATATTCACAAACCGTAAGTCCTATTTTCCAATTTTTACATTGTTTTCTAGGGAAATAAATTATTTTGTTAAAATATACAAAGCTTGTTGTCTTCACCCTTTTCTCTTGTTATTATTGTACGAGCCTACACGTAAAAATATTTAATACCACTATTGTAGGTTTTAGTAATTAGGTTCTCATGTGTTCCTAAAGACCGCTACCAGAGCACAGAGTTCTCGACAATTATGGATTAGGTGTCTCAACAAAGCCAATAATTGCAAACCTCCTTTTTTCAAAACAATCCTGGCAAAATCTCTGGGTGGGAACAGCTTGTTGCTGGGTGACCTTGACCTTCTGGACCAAAATTGGATTCGTAAAGTTCTGATGAATGCCCGTGTTATTAATGCGCGTGCTATGGTGGCTGGTGATGAAGGAATTATTACAAAATACGCAAAACATAAGCTGTAAAAATACGGACTGTGGAGGTTACATTGAGATCAGTACTCTATCGACCTGAAAACATCTACCCTTAAACCAACTCAAGCTAAGCGGCTGGCTTATCTGTACACATGACAAAATATTACTCTGGATATACCTTATTGAAATAGACTTTGACTAATCGGCTTCCCTCGTCATGCATTTAGTATCCTAATGTATATAGCATATTCTCGGCACAATAGATACATTGTCACGACCAAAAAGTAAAAGAAGCAGGTGATGCCTTTCAGTTGAATATGACGTGGTGTATGAATGTCATCTAGGTAGATATTTCACTGTGAATTTAAATTCATGGTCTAGCTCACCTACGAAAATAAGGAATATTGTAACCCAATGAATTTAAAGTTATTCATCGTGTACAAGTGACTAATTCAGACAATGCCAGTAGATAGATTTCTCTGTAAGATAAGCTTCGAATACGCTAAGCGTAGCTGAAGTGGGCTGTCGTTTTCAGGATGGTACGTTTATTAAAAGCCTTCCATCATTCAGTCCTTGCACACTGTTTTAGCCTCCATTGTCTTTCATGGTCATTGTTTGTCTAATTGCAGACTGTGGAGTCTTTATCAGACACAAAATGCATTCCTACCATTTAAAAATACTAGTTCTGGACATTTTGCTGCGGTTAGGAACTGTCTCTGTCTCACTAGTATATACTCTTTTCTGATCGCGTTGTGATTTTGTACTGTAGGACATCAGTCTACAGTTCTGATGATATTTCACTTTGTTCCTTATCAATGTGCCTTTGGTACCATTAAGTTCATCTGATCTTGCTAGATCCGGGACGATGGGTAAAACATCGATAGCATGAACAAGAGTATCATTTTTTGCAATGTTGCAATAATTATTTTATTCTTCACAGTATTAACGTGGTGGTGACTTGAGGTCTTCTTTTATGTCTCATTGACAAAGCCAGTTTGTCTTTCCTTTAGATTGAAAATGATCAGATATGGCCATTTGAGAGATAAATATTAATAGTTCAAGAGTGATTGATTTATCCTCTTACCACCTTTGATCAAAAAACTTTATTGCATAGGATGCAGCTACGTCGACGGCTTTGCACGGTGCTGAACCTGATAGTTTGAACACCATCAAGACAACTAATAACCGTCATCCTTGGCTCTGTTTTCCAGCTATCTGACAAGTTTGAAAACTTGTATTATCAGCTCTTTTATGCTTATAAACATAATCACCCAAACTAGGCATCGCGGTCAATTTCTGCAGCCAAAATAGAATTCTTTGGCGGCCAACTTGAAAAAAATGGCGGCTATCTTGAATTTTCATGTGGCTGATGTTTTTCTAAAGAAATACACCACTGATAAATAAATGTAGCAAATTATATGCTTATATCACAAACGGAACGATTCCTGGTAGAAAACAATGCATTTATCTGTTCTATTAGTGCTAAGCCAGCGCCACTGGCGCTAAGGTTGCTGGTGTGGGTCAGAAATACACAAACAATACCTAGTTTGGTTGGGTTTAAGCAACGTTAGCTTAATTATGTTTACAAAGCACAATACAGGAAATTCACTCACAAGATTCTTAGTAGATCTCTGCTCTCGTCTAGTTCAAATCTAGATTTTCTCTCTGGGTATCTATACCTCTTTTGGATGTATGAAAAAATTGAATATATATATATATATATATATATATATATATATATATATATATA